>PVKV010008562.1:51543-87178 GCA_004027835.1 Alouatta palliata | reverse complement strand
TACCTCCTTCCTCCTCCCTCCTCCCACCTCTTTCCATACCTCCTCCCTCCTCCCACCTGTGTCCAGGTCTTTTCCAGCTTCTCTCCTCCTCCCAACCCTGGACAGTACCTGGTTCTCTGATCCAGGCTCCTCCCTTCCCCTCCCACTGGCGCCAGGCCTCTCCTAAAGGGTCCCCAGGTCTGTGTCCAGCTCAGCCCTCTCCCCCAGCCCCAGTCTGCATGTCCTGTGGTCCTGAACACTTCCTGTCCCCACGCCCAGCTAATTTTTGTATTTTTAGTAGAGACGGGGTTTCACCATGTTGGCCAGGCTGGTCTCAAACTCCAGACCTCAGGTGATCTGTTGGCCTAGGCCTCCCAAAGTGCTGGGATTATAGGCGTGAGCCACTGCGCCCAGCCTCATTCAGTACATTTTGAATAAATTAACGAACCTGGGGTCAGGAAACAGAGCTGCACCAACATAGCCACAGCCCCAGCAAGAAGAGCTGGGACACTCTCAACCCACACACCACTGTTGAATGAATGAATGAATGAATGGTGAGAACAAAGTGGCTGGAACTTAGACCTCCTTCCACCAGAGTCATCCCTAGAACAGCGTTTCCCACTGGAAACCTCAAGGCCCCCTTCTCCGTCTCCCTCCTCACCTGCCGCGGGCTCACAATGATGCTGTTGGATTTTGCCCCTGGTTTCGGGGCCTGGTTGGGGGTCTCTCCTGCCAGGGGCTCTGACCCTGTGGGACACGTAGCCCCAGGCCCTCCTGGAGGCCGTGACATGACATATTCAGCGTAGGTCTGAGGGGCTGCCTGGGCCGAGGTGTCCACACTGGGAAGGCTCTTTGTGGATTTGAATAAAGGCTTGGCCTGTAGGGAGAAATGGGGTTGGGAGGGGACTGGTTGGGATGAGCGGGAGACATCTGAAGCCATGTGAGTCCCTCTCCCTTCTTTTTTTTTTTTTTTTTGAGACGGAGTTTCACTTTTGTTACCCAGGCTGGAGTGCAATGGCATGATCTCGGCTCACCACAACCTCTGCCTCCTGGGTTCAAGCAATTCTCCTGCCTCAGCCTCCCGAGTAGCTGGGATTACAGGCACGTGCCACCATGCCCAGCTAATTTATGTATTTTTAGTAGAGACAGGGTTTCACCATGTTGATCAGGATGGTATCGGTCTCTTGACCTCGTGATCCACCCGCCTCGGCCTCCCAAAGTGCTGGGATTAAAAGCGTGAGCCACTGCGCCCGGCCTTTTTTTTTTTTTTTTTTTTTTTGAGACGGAGTGTTGCTCTGTTGCCCAGGCTGGAGTGCAGTGGCACAATCTTGGCTCAATGCAACCTCTGCCTCCCAGGTTCAAGTGATTCTCCTGCCTCAGCCTCCAAGTAGCTGGGACTACAGGCGCAAGCCACCATACCAGGCTAATTTTTGTCTTTTTAGTAGAGACGGGGTTTCACCTTGTTGGTCAGGCTAGTCTCAAACTCCTGACCTCAAGTGATCTGCTCACCTCAAGTAGCTGAGACTACACGCATGCGCCATCACACCTGGCTAATTTTTGTATTTTTTGTAGAGACAGGGTCTCACCATGTTGTCCAGGCTGATCTCAAACTCCTGACCTCAGGTGATCCACCTGCCTTGGCCTCCCACAGTGCTGGGATTACAGGCGTGAGCCACCGCACCTGACCCCTCTCCCTTCTTTAGGGCTGCCCATCCTCCTTCCTCCTAATGTCTCTTCCAGAGGGCTGAGAGCTCAAAATCTGAATCCAGCCACTTCTCTCCACCTCCTCAGCCTCCACTCTGGTCCCAGCCACTAGGGTTTCACCCTTGGACGACTGAAGTCACCTCCTCACCAGCTGCTTGCCTATACCTTCGCCCCCTGGAAGTCTGTCCCCTACACTAAGTCCTCATGTCCCTCCTCTGATCAGAGCTGGTGGGTGGCTCCTGGCTCAGAGGGAAAGCCAAAGCTGTCACCATGACCCACAAGCTCTAGATCTGTCCCTGCTCCTTGCCTCAGGAACCACAGGTTCTACCACTTCCCCCTCGCTTTCTCTGCTCCAGCCCCACTGGACTTCCTGCTGCCCTTGAATGTGGCAGGCTCCCTCCAACCTCACGGCTTCTGCACTGGCTCTTCCCTCTACCCCGGATGTCTGCCTGGCTCACTCCCTCACCTCTTTCACGTCTCTGCAAAGATGTCACCTCCTCAGAGAGGCCCTCCCTTGACCTTCTTACCTAAAGTAGGAAAGGGCCGGGCATGGTGGCTCACACCTGTAACCCCAACACTTCGGAGGCCGAGGTGGGCTGATCACTTGAGGTCAGAAGTTCGAGACCAGCCTGGCCAACATGGTAAAACCCCGCCTCTAATAAAAATACAAAAATTAGCCAGGTGTGGTGACATGCGCCTGTGGTCCCAGCGACTCGGGTGGCTGAGGCAGGAGATGCTTGAACCCGGGAAGCAGAGGTTGCAGTGAGCCAACATCGCGCCACTGCATTCCAGCCGGGTGACAAAGCCAGACTCCGTCTCAAAAAAATAAATAAATAAAGTAGGAAGGTCCTCTCCCCCATCACGCCCTATATCCTTAGCTTACTTTCCTTTTCTTCATAGCCAGTGCTCATCACCAATTGATTGTTTTCCCTTGGGAAGGAGAGTTCTTTTATTTTATTTATTTTTTTTGAGACAAACTCTGTCTCCCAGGCTGGAGTGCCGTGGTGAGATCTCAGCGCACTGCAACCTCTGCCTCCCAGGTTCAAGCAATTATCCTGCCTCAGCCTCCCAAGTAGCTGGGATTACAGGCGCCTGCCACCACACCTGGCTAATTTTTGTATTTTTAGTAGATGCAGGGTTTCACAATGTTGAAATGATGAAATCTTGGCTCACTGCAATCTCTTCCTCCCAGGTTCAAGCACTCCTCCTGTGTCAGCCTCCCAAGTAGCTGTGACTACAGGCATACGCCACCATGCCTGGCCAATTTTTGTATTTTTAGTAGAGACAAGGTTTCACCATGTTGGCCAGGCTGGTCTCGAACTTCTGACCTCAAATGATCCACCCAACACCGCCTCCCAAAGTGCTGGGATTACAGCCATGAGCCATGGCTTCGGGCCTTTAAGAAGATTTCAATATTGCCAGGTCCTTTCATTTACCAAAATATGTATAAAGTACAAATTTGTTTTTTAATTGCAAAACCTGACAATTCTTAAACACGAGCAATTAATTCATGTCTTGAAAAATCACAGTGCTGGCCTTGTAAAACACATCAGGGGCTACCTACTAAATGTCAGTTTCTAGCCTCCGCCTTAGCCCTCTCTTAGAACCACCCTTCCATTTCACAGATGGGGAAGGTGGGACCTGTGGAGGGCCAAGGACTGTTTTCTCAAGTCGACCGTGGCCCCCAAATCCACTAACCCACACCCTGGTCCCACAGGGCCCATCCTATCCTCTTCCTCCTAACATCCCCCAGCCTCCCACGGGCCCCGCATCTCCTTGTCCTACCACTGCAGGAGGGACCTCATCCTCGTCGAGGGGTATCACAAATTTCTTCCTTGCCGGCGGCCCTGCGGGCTGGGGCACTCCCTCCTTGTCCTTCCCAGGGTCCATCTGGAGCCTGAAAGGGAAGGTGCCAGGAGCGAGTGAGCCATCGGCGTCTGCGTTCTCATCCCCTACCAGGAACCCCCACTCACAGCCTTCTGCCACAAACTCCCAGAGCTCCTTAGCGTCAAGCCCCAAACACCGAGAGAGCCCGAGGCTCTATAAAGCCCCGCCCCTTTGACTACACCTTCGGCTCGCCCCGCCCCTTACAGGTCCACAATCCCATCGCTCCGCCCCTCGCCCCCACCGTCCACCCCCAGGGCTAGCATCTGGACGCCCTCCCAACGCCTGGCCTTGTCCATCTCTCAGACTCAGCAATGATTGGCTTCCGCGGCTGCCAATCTCCACCCGCAGTCTCCGCCTCCCGCCCGTCTTGTCTCGGACTCGCGGGTTCCGCACCGCGAGGCCTCCCGCACCTGCGGTTCTTGGAGCCTTAGGGGAAAGACTGGAGGAGGATCGAGGCGGCCCACCGCCAGCTCGGCCAGCGCGGCCCAGGGCTCGCCGCACTTCCGGCCTCTCTGGCCCCGCTCCCCAGGAGAGTAGAGCATACAACGGGGCGATCCCTGTGCAACTCTCTATGGTGCTGGAGGACCGCGGAGGTCGTGGGAGAAGACGGGGGTAACCTCAGGCTCTGGCTCCCAAACTGTTGAGTTCCAAAGCCCTTATTGAGCGCTTCTGTGTGCCCAGGCCCCGGGCAGGGCTCAGTAGAGTAGAGATCGCAAGAGCTCCAACTTGGTCCCTCCTCTCAGTACGGAGAGACTTAAGTTTGAATCCCAACTCAGCCAATGACTTGACCTCAGTTTCCCCATTCATTCATTTACTCCACACCTATTCCCCCCACGCGCTTCCTCTCTTCCCGGTCCTGTGCGAGTCCGTGCTGGTGACACAGCAGTGACCAACGACAGCCCTGTGTAGTCCTCCCGGAGCTTACGGTTTAGTTAGGGACACAGACATCACAAACCGTGTTAACCTAGAATGGGCAGGTCTGGGATGGGAGATCCCGGGAGAGCCGTAGGAGGGGGATCAGGGAGAGCGCCTGACTCAGCCCCGGAGTCCGGAAGGGCTTCCTGGAGGAAGGGACATCTGAGCAGGGGGGCCTGGCTGATGAGTTAGTATTAGTCACTTCCTGAAAGGATAGTATCACACTGTTCTGACTTGCAACTCTCCGATTACTCAGGAAATGAAGCGTTTTTGTGAATGTATTGGTCTTATAAATTATGTCTTCTGTGAATTGCTTGCTGATATTCCTTGTCCATTTTTAAAATGGGTTGTGTGCCTTTTTTATTACTACTAATTTGTAGGAGCGCTTTATGGATTCTGAGTCTAATCCTTAGTTCCATATATTGCAAACATTTCCTCCTAGTTTGTACTTCGGGTTTTACACTTCAGTTATTTTTGGCACAGAACTTATTTGTGTTTATGTGAAGCTATTTATCAATCTATTCCGTTCTGACTTTTGTTTTGGTGTGTTGTTTAAGAGCACTGCCATAATCCAGGGTCATAATGATATATTCTATCGTTTCTTTTATCTATGTAAAGATAAAAGCCTCGTGTTGTCTTCCTGGAGCTTACGGCTCCATGAAGGACGTACACATGTTCCCAAACCGTGATGATCCAGAATGAGCAGGTCATCTGTCTTTAATCTATGTAAGATTTATTTATTTATATATTTTTGAGACGGAGTTTTGCTCTTATTGCCCAGGCTGGAGTGCAATGGCATGGTCTGGGCTCACTGAAACCTCTGCCTCTTGGATTCAAGCAATTCTCTTGCCTCAGTCTCCTAAGTAGCTGAGATTCTAGGTGCGCCACCACCACACCTAGCTAACTTTTGTATTTTTAGTAGAAACGGAGTTTCACCATGTTGGCCAGGCTGGTCTCGAACTGCTAACCGCAGGTGATCTGACCGCCTCAGCCTCCCAAAGTGCTGGGATTACAAGCGTGAGCCACCGTGTCTGGCCAAGATTTATTGTTGAAAGTGCACCGAGGGGCTGGGTGCGGTGGCTCACGCCTGCAATATCAGCACTTTGGGAGGCCGAGGCAGGTGCATCACGAGGTCAGGAGATCAAGACCATCCTGGCCAACATGCTTAACTCCCTTCTCTACTAAAAATACAAAAAAATTAGCTGGGTGTGGTGGCACGTACTTGTAGTCCCAACTACTCAGGAGGCTGAGGCAGGAGAATCGCTTGAAGCCAGGAGGCAGAGGTTGCAGTGAGCCGAGATCGCGCCATTGCACTCCAGCCTGGACGACAGTGCGAGACTCCGTCTCAAGAAAAACAAAATGCAGCTAGGCAGTGGTTTATGAGTGACAGAACCAATTGTCTCAAGTTGACCAAAGGTAGATCTTTTCTCCACTATTCTGAAATTCTGCCTTTATCCCAGAGCAAATTCCCATAGACACACAAGCCTATTTCTGACATGGCTGTGCTGTTCATTCATCTTATTTGTTCTTTCCTGCGCATGCGTGAACATCCCTGTTTCCCTCACATCAACCTTTCATCTATGGGTGTGTGTCTCTGTGTCTATATTTTGCCATTTTACTTAATTTTTTTTTTTGCCAGGCACAGTGGAGCATGCCTATAATCAGTCCTAGCACTGTGGGAGGCCAAGGCAAGTGGATCAGCCGAGGTCGGGAGTTCAGTTGGACCAGCCTGACCAATATAGTGAAACCCTGTCTCTACTAAAAACACAAAATTAACCGGTGGCACGCGCCTATAATCCCAGCTACTCAGGAGGCTGAGGCAGGAGAATTGCTTGAACCTGGGAGGTGGAGGTTGTGGTGAGCTGAGATTGTGCCATTGCACTCCAGCCTGGGAAACAAGAGTGAAACTCCGTCTCAATAAAAAAAAAAAAAAAAATTTTTTTTTTTGAGATAGGGTTTGCATGTATTGTCCATATCTATTGCCCTGAGCCTTGCTCATCTGCAAATGCCTTTTTCTTTTCACCCTAACAATTGAAGTCCAGACTCCTAGGCTGAGCGCAGTGGCTCGCGCCTTTCATCCCAGCACTTTGGGAGACCAAGGTGGGCGAATCACTTGAGCTCAGGAGTTTGAGACCAGCCTGGACAACATGGTAAAACCCCATCTCTACAAAAAAAAAAATACAAAAATTGGCTGGGCACGGTGGCTCATGCCTGTAATTACAGCACTTTGGGAAGCTGAGGCAGGACAATCACCTGAACCAGGAGGCAGAGGTTGCAGTGAGCAGACAGCAAGCAAGTGCACTCCAGCCTGGCCGACAGAGCCAGACTCCGTCTCAAAAATAAAAATAAAACAATTCCCAGGCATGGTGGGGTGCACCTGTAGTCCCAGATACTTGGGAGGCTGAGACAGGAGAATCACTTGAGCCCAGGAGTTTCAGGCTGCAGCAAGCTATGACCATGCTACTGCACTCCAGCCTGGGCAAGAGGCTCTGTCTCAAAAACAGAACGGCAGATTGCTACACAGTATGAAGACAAAACACAGTTCTGAGAAGCAGGTGATGGGGGAGGGGAGCCACACAGCTGCAGAAAGAGGGGCTTTATACACAATAGTTGTGATCAGCTAAACACAGATCACATACTTACTATGGAGTGAGGCCTTGCAGCAGCCCTCTCTCTAGGCATCATTACCCCATTTGAGCCATGAGGGAACTGAAACCCCGGGTGAGAAGGATCATGGAAATACGCCTCTGTAGGCCAGGCACGGAGGCTCACACCTGTTATCCCAGCACTCATGAGGTCAGGAGTTCAAGACCCGCCTGGCTAAGGCGGTGAAACCCCATCTCTACTAAAAAATACAGAAAAATTAGCCGGGCATGGTGGCGGGCCCCTGTAATCCCAGCAACTAGGGAGGCTTAGGCAGAGAATTGCTTGAACCCAGGAGGTGGAGGTTGCAGTGAGCTGAAATCACAGCACTGCACTCCAGCCTGGGCGATGGAGTGAGACTCCATCTTTAAAGAAAAAAGAAAAGGCCGGGCTCAGCGGCTCACGCCTGTAATCCTAGCACTTTGGGAGGCCGAGGTGGGTGGATCACCTGAGGTCAGGAGTTCAAGACCAGCCTGGCCATGATGGTGAAACCCCATCTTAAAAAAAAAATAAAAAAAGAAAAGAAGGAAGAAAGAAAGAACAAAAGAAAGGAGGGAGGGAGGGAGGAACGAAGGAAGGAAGGAAGGAAGGAAGGAAGGAAAAGGCCTCTGTATCCAAGGCCATACAGCGTTTCTAGAAGTAGGTCATCCCAAGTAGAAGGGTTTGTGACTCAGTTCTCCCTTTGGAGAATGCAATTACCAGACTTAACCCTGCAACTCTTGCGTTTTCCGCCAGGGGGCGATGGTGCACCACAAGAGGACTGGAAGTGTTGCGGAGCCGGGGCTGCTGAGCCAGAACCCAGCACGGGCAAGACCCCCTAAAACACGGCCCCTTCTCCGCTCCCACCCATTTCCTTGCCGCAGAAGTGCGGCAAAGGGCCCACTACCTGCGATCAGTGGAATTCTGAACCTGTCAACGTTAGTTAAGAGCGGGGGTGGGGGTGGGAAGTTGCCCTCGGTTCTAGGTTATTTCCAAGTTGGATGTTGGATTTGTACCCTCAGATTTTCTATTTTTCTTTACTTTTTTCTTTCTTTCTTTCTTTCTTTATTTTTAGGCAGGGTCTTTCTCTACCACTCAAGCTGGAGCGCAGTGGTGCGATCACAGCTCACTGCAGCCTCAACCTTCCGGTCTCAGGTGATCCTCCCACGTCAGCCTCCCTAGTAGCTGGAACCGCAGGCGCGCGCCACCACGCCGGGCCAACTTTTGTATTTTTTTTTGTAGAGGCGAGAGTCTCACTATGTTGCCCAGGCTGGTCTCGAACTCCTGGGCAACAGCGATCCTCCCTTCTTGGCCTCCTAAAGTGCCAGGATTACTGGCGTGAGCCACCACGTCCGGCCTAGGCAGTTTCAAAACTGAACCTTGGAATCCCGGATTCGAATCTCCCCGCCTCCCAGAATTTCGCGTTCGAATCCCCACACCGTATCCACGCTCCGATTCCGCCTCTTTCTTCCAAACGCCCCAAGTTCCAAAAGTCAGCGGTAACTCCAGTTTCCTGGGCCACTCCCCGGCTCCGGCCCCTGCTGCTGTCCCCAACCTTCCCCTCCTCTCAACTTCCAGCCCTTTGGTGGGGTGGGGACGGAGACTGTGAGGACCGGAACCTCACCGCCTATTCCGCCCGAGGGGACCTGAACCCAGAGCGGAGAGTGGCTTGGCCGAAGGCTCTGGAAGCGGGCACCGCCGGGGGGCGCAGTGACCAGGCTGGCGTCCCCGCCCGCCTCTAAACTTAGCCGCGGTGACGCGCGGCCCGGCGATCGCGGCGGGGCCGGGGACGCAGGGGGGCCCGAATGGAGGGGGGCGGCTCGGCTCCGCGAGCCTCTATTTATAGCGCCCGGAGCCCGAAATAGCGCGGAGTGGAGCGGCCGGGATGACGCGGGAGCCGCCGGGGGCTGACTCACCCGGCCCCAAGCGGAGGCCCCCGGATGGGGGACAGTGGAGGCGCCTGGGCCCTACTCCGCGTCCTCCTGGGCACCGCTCTGCTGGGACATCCCAAGTCTCCGCTGGAGAGGCTGTGGATGGATATACAGCAAAAGGGAAGATCTGCAGCATGAGAGAATGAGGTTGGATCAGAAGTGGGACTTCCACCAAAAAAAACCCAAACCCAGCCAGGCGCGGTGGCTCACGCCTGTAATCCCAGCACTTTGGGAAGCCGAGGCGAGCACATCACCTGAGGTCAGGAGTTTGAGACCAGCCTGGCCAACATGGTCTCTACTAAAAATACAAAAATTAGCCGGGCGTGGTGTCAGGCGCCTGTGATCTCAGCTACCTGGGAGGCTGAGGCATGAGAATCGCTAGAACCCGGGAGATGGAGGTTGCAGTGAGCCGAGATCGTGCCACTGCACACTATCTTTGCCTGGGCAAAAAGAGCGAAACTCTGTCAAAAAAAAAAAAAAAAAGAAAGAAAGAAAGAAAAAGAAAAGAACAGAAAGAGCCAAGGACCTATTTATACAAAAAGAGAAAGGGGGAAAGAGGGGAGGAGAACAGGGATGTTTTGGAGGCAAAGGAATGGACTTACTGACCCTGGGTAGTTGCTATTCCAGAGCACATGCTGTTCTCCACGTGCCGCGATTTTTTGCATACTGTTCCCATTCTCTAATGTCCTTCTCTGCCTTCTCAGCCTTGAGAACTCGTGTACCTCCAGGACCTGGTGCCCAGGGCAATTTTTTTGTTTGTTTTTGAGACAGAGTCTCACTCTGTCACCCAGGCTGGAGTGCAGTGGCTCGATCTCAGCTCACTGCAACCTCTGCCTCTTGGGTTCAAGCGATTCTCCTGCCTCAGCCTCCCTAGTAGCTAGGACTACAGGTGTGTGCCACCACACCCAGCTAATTTTTTATTTTTAGTGGAGGTGGGGTTTCACCATGTTGGCCAGGCTGGTCTCGAACTCTTGACCTCAGGTGATACACCCACCTCGGCCTCCCAAAGTGCTGGGATTACAGGCATGAGCCACCTCGTCTGCTCGGGACAATTCCTCACATAAAAACTCTGTGACCCACTGAACTGGGGGCCCCATAAGGGCAGGATCAAGGCCATCTCGGTCATCACCTTGTCCCTAGCATTGCCCAGCACAGGACGGGCCTCGGGAGAAATTAACTACATGAATAAAATGTGCTGGTGATAAAATAAAATGACATTTCCCAAATTATAATAGCAAATGTTTACTGCATGCTCTGTGCCCAGCAGGCATATTTCTGAGCCTTCTCTCCTGTGCACCTCAATACAGCCCTGCAGGGATGTGCTTTTATTAATTTTATCGCCACCATCCCTATGTTAGAGATGAAGACATCAAGGCTGAAATGGGTAAAAGTGCTGGAGCTCACTGCTTGCAGTCAGAGCTCTCTCTCTCTCACTCTCTTTTTTTTTTTTTTTTTTTTTTTTTGAGGTGGAGTTTCACTCTTGCTGGAGTGCAATGGCTTGATCTCGGCTCACCTTAACCTCCACCTCCTGGATTCAAGCAATTCTGCCTCAGACTCCCAAGTAGGTGGGATTACAGGCATGAGCCACCACGCCCAGCTAATTTTGCATTTTTAGTAGACGGGTTTCTCCATGCTGGTCAGGCTGGTCTCCAACTCCCGACCTCAGGTAATCCGCCTACCTGAGCCTCCCAAAATGCTGGGTTTACAGGAGTGAGACACCCACACCCAGCCTAGAGATTTCTCTTAAACCTGGGTCACCTTGGCTCCAAAGGTGTTCAGTTTTCAGAATACACACACCTGGGCCCTGTGGAACCAAAGCTAGGGAGTGAGTCTTAGCCTGCAGCCCAAAGAACCTTATAGGGTTCCCCAGCACCCCTTTGGGGGGTTCTACAAGTTCAAAATTATTTTAAGTGGGGTGCGGTGGCTCATGCCTGTAATCCCAGCACTTCGGGAGGCTGAGGCAGGTGGATCACTTAAGGTCAGGAGTTCGAGACCAGCCTGGCAAGCATGGTGAAACCCCACCTCTACGAAAAATACAAAAAATTAGCCAGGTGTGGTGGTGGGCACCTGCTATTCCAGCTACTTGGGAGGCTGAGGCAGGAGAATCGGGAGACAAAGTTCCCAGTGAGCCGAAATCGCACCACTGCACTCCAGCCTGGGCAACAGAGCAAGATCCCAGCTCAAAAAATTATCATAATAATATTGACATAATAGATGATATATAATAATACTTATTTGGGGGGGATCTCAGTCTTGCCCAGGCTGAAGTGCAGTGGCGTGATCTGGGCTCACTGCAACCTCCGCCTCCCCTGTTTAAGCGATTCTCCTGCCTCAGCCTCCCGAGTAGCTGGGACTACAGCCATGTGCCAGCATGCCTGGCTAATTTTTTGTATTTTTAGTAGAGACAGGGTTCCACCACATCGGCCAGTGCAACTTCCACGGTATCGCAACACACCAAATGCAGACACAGACGTGAGGACCCAGCCGTCTACTGTTAAGCCTGACGTGAATGTGATTTGCAAAAATTAAAACAATACCCTTCATCTCACTAAATTTTTGTTTCAGGCTGGGCACGGTGGTACATGCCTATAATCCCAGGACTTTGAGAGGTCAAGGTGGAAGAATGACTTGAGCCTGCGAGTTGGAAACCAGCCTGATCAGCATGAAGAAACTCCGTCGCTACTAAAAATACAAAAATTAGCCGGGTGTGGTGGTGGGTGCCTGTAATCCCAGCTTCTCAAGAGGCTGAGGCAGGAGAATCGCTTGAACCCATGAAGGGGAGGTTGCCATGAGCCAAGATCGCACCACTGCACTCCAGCCTGGGCGACAAGATCAAAACTCCATCCTAAAAAAAAAAAGAAAAACAGCCTGGGCAACTTAGGAAGACCCTCATTTCTACAAAAACAATGTTAACATGAGCTGTGCCGGGTGGTGCAGTCCTATGTTCTCAACTACTTGGGAGGCTGAGGTGGGAGGATCACTTGAGCCCAGCAGGGGGAGTCTGCACTGAGTCTTAATTATACCACTGCACCCAGCCTTGAAAACAGAGTGAGACCCTGTCCCCCCAAAAATTGTTTCTCATTTTGGAAAACATGGTTATTTTCATTTAAAATATGCAAATATAACAAATTAATTTATTATTATTATTTATTATTTTTAGAGATGGGGTGCTGCCCAGGCTCGTCTCAGACTCAAGCTATTCTTCCACCCCAGCCTCCTAAGTAGCTAGGATTACAGGTGTAAGCCACTGCACCAGCTCCTTTTTTTTTTTTTTTTTTTGAGACACAGTCTCACTCTTCTGCCCGGGCTGGAGTGCAATGGTGTGATCTCAGCTCACCACAACCTCCACCTCTCAGGTTCAAGCGATTCTCCTGCCTCAGCCTCCCGAGCAGCTGGGACTACAGGCACATGCCACCATGCCTGGCTAATTTATGTATTTTTAGTATGAATCAACAAATATTTCTAAAATTTCTGTTTAAATTTCCAATACAGTAAATCCTGACAGAAATCATACACATCAACAAAAACTCTTTGGGGTCCTCAATACTTTTAAAAATTTGAGTCAGGGTCTCATTCTGTTGCCCATGCTGGAGTTCAGTGGTGCAATCATAACTCACTGCACGCTTGAACTCCTGGACTAAAGCAATCTTCCTACCTCAGCCTCCCAAATAGCTAAGACTACAGGTGCACACCACCACTCCTGGCTGCTTTTCTTTTTTTAGAGATAGGGTCTTGCTATGTTGCCCAGGTAGAGGCCTTCAATAATTAGAAATGTAAGGGGGCCAGGTGCGGTGGCTCACGCCTGTAATCCAGCACTTTGGAAGGCCAAGGTGGGCGGATCACCTGAGGTCAGGAGTTTGAGATCAGCCTGGTCAACATGATGAAACCCCATCTCTACCAAAATCACAAAAATTAGCTGGGCACAGTGTCAGCCACCTGCAATCCCAGCTGCTCAGGGGGCTGAAGCAGGAGAATCGCTTGAACCCGGGAGGCAGAGGTTGCAGTGAGCCAAGATCATGCCACTGCACTCCAGCCTGGGACACAGAGCAAGACTCCATCTCAAAAAAAAAAAGAGTAAGGGGTTCTGTAACCAAAATGTTTAAGAATCAATGGACGAGGCCAGTCTCAAAAAACAAATGAACAAAAATTTAGCTGGGCATGGTGGTGTACAGCTGTAATCCCAGCTACTTGGGAGGCTGAGGCAGGAGAATCGCTTGAACCCAGGAGGCAGAGTTGCAGTGAGCCAAGATTGCACCACTGCACTCCAGCCTAGGTGACAGGGTGAGACTCTGTCTTTAAAAAAAAAATTAAATGAACTAATAATCATACAAACTTGATAAGTGCCATGAAGGACAAGAATGTGGAACATCATTTTAACTGTGAAGGAGAGGGACAATGGATGGGAGGGTAGGGGAGGTTTCTCTGTCAATGGAGCATTTAAGAAGAGACCCGTCCAGGCACAGTGATTCACACCTGTAATCCGAGCACTTTGGGAGGCTGAGGCTGGCAAATCGCTTGAGCCCAGGAGTTCAAGACTAGCCCAGGTAACATGGTAAAACACCATGTCTTTCCAAAAAATACAAAAATAATTTGCATGGGCCAGGAAAAGTGGCTCATGCCTGTAATCCCAGCACTTTGGGAGGCTGAGGCGGGCGGATCACAAGGTCAGGAGTGTGAGACTAGCCTGACCAACATGGTGAAACCCCGTCTCTACTAAAAATACAAAACAAATTAGCTGGGTGTGGTGGCGCACACCTGTAATCCCGCTACTCAGGAGGCTGAGGCAGGAGAATCGCTTGAACCTGGAAGATGGAGGTTGCAGTGAGCTGAGATTGCGCCACTGCACTCCAGCCTGGGTGACAGAGCGAGACTCTGTCTCCAAAAAAAAAAAAAAAAGTTGGTCTCATAGAAACAGAGAATATAAAGATGTTTACTAGAGGCTGGGGAAGTGGGAGAGGGTTGAGGAAAGAAATGTTGATCAAAGGGTGCAAAGTTTCAGCGAGACTGGAGAAATATATTTCAGTGATCTATTCCACAGCATGGTAACCACGGTTAATAATAATGTATTGTGTATTTCAAACTTGCTCAAATACAGTTTAACTTTTTTTTTTTTTTTTTTTTTTGTAGAAATGGGGTTTCACCATGTTGGCCAGGCTGGTCTCAAATTCCCGACCTCAGGTGATCCACCAGCCTCAGCCTCCCAAAATGCTCGCATTACAGGCATGAGCCACCGTGCCTGGCCGAGTTTAATTTTTTTTTAATTTTTAAATATTATTTTTTGTCAGTATATGTTCTCATCTGATTTTTTATTTTTATTTTTCTGTTTTTTGTAGAGATGGAATGTCACTGTGTTGCCCAGGTTGGTCTCAAAGTCCTCGGTTCAAGCCATCCTCCTGCCTCAGCCTCCCAAATTACTGGATTTATAGGCGTGAGTCACGGCACACGGCCCTGACATCTTGATTTCAATTTGTTTGGATATAACCCAGAAGTGGGATTGCTGGATCCATATGTGTAATTTTATTTTTTATGTGTTTGTTTATTTATTTAAGACGGTCTCACTCTGTCACCCAGGCTGGAGTACAGTGGTGCGATCTCGGCTCACTGCAACCTCTGCCCCCTGGGCTCAAGCCATCCTCCTATCTCAGCCTTCTGAGTAGCTGGGACTACCGGCATGAACCACCACACCCCAATACTTATTTTGTATTTTTTTTTTAGAGACGGGATTTTGCCATGTTGCCCTGGTTTGTTTATTTTACTTTTTAGAGGAGTCCCACTATATTGCCCAGGCTGGTCTCAAACTCCTGGGCTCAAGCGATCTGCCTGCCTCAGCCTCCCAAAGTGTTGGGATTACAGGTATGAGTCACCATATTCTGCCCTAAATTTTATATTTAATTTTATAATTGACATATAATAATTGGTCATACTTATGGGATACGGAGTGATATTTTTGATACATGCATACAATGTGTAAGAATCAATTCAGGGTAATTAGCACATCCATTACCTCAAATATTTATCATTGCTTTGTGATGGAAATATTGAAAATTCTCTCCTCCAGTTATTTGAAAATATACAATAAATTGGGCCGGACATGGTGGTTCACGTCTGTAATTCCAGTACTTTGGGAGGCCAAGACGGGCAGATCACCTGAGGTCAGGAGTTCAAGACCAGCCTGGCCAACATGGTGAAACCTCATCTCTACTAAAAATATAAAATTAGCTGGATGTGATGGCCCATGCCTGTAATCCCAGCTACTCAGGAGACTGAGGCAGGAGAATCACTTGAATCCGGGAGGTGGAGGTTGCAGTGAGTCGAGATGGTGCCACTGCACTCCAGCCTTGGCGACAGAGATTCCATCTAAAAAAAAATGTGTGTATGTGTGTGTGTGTGTGTGTGTGTCTGTGTGTGTGTGTGTGTGTGTGTGTGTGTAGTTAATTATAGCCATCCTGCAGAACACTATAGAACATCCTATAGAACACTAGAAGTTATTGCTCTTATCTGACTGTAGTTTAGCATCTTTTAACCGGCCTCTCTCTATTCTCCCTTCCCCAACCCCATCTCTACTAAAAACACAAAATTAGCCAGGCTTTGTAGCTCGTGCCTGTAGTCCTGGCTACTTGGGAGGCTGAGACAGGAGAATCTCTTGAACTCAGGAGGTGTAGATTGCAGTGAGCCGAGATCACACCACTGCACTCCAGCCTGGGCGACAGAGCAAGACTCTGTCACAAAACGAAGTAAGACAAAACAAAACAAGCAAACAAACAGCCCCTCGTTTTCTGGGAGGCAGTGAGTTCCCAGAACACTGTTCCTGGAACACTTTAGGAAGTGAACAGTGGTCCCAGAACACTTTAGGAAATGTTCAAGCTGAAGTTGAAATGATGGTACCTTGCGATTCATGCTGCAAGCCTCAATCCAGTTCCTCTCCGTGCCTCAGTTTCCTCATTTATAAAATGGGTGTGGACGACTCAGTAAGGTCAGATTAAAAATAATAATAATAGGCCAGGCGTGGTGGCTCACGCCTGTAATCCAAGCACTTTGGAGGCCAAGGCGGGCGGATCACCTCAGGTCGGGAGTTCAAGACCAGCCTGACCAACATCAACATGGTGAAACCCTGTCATAAAAAAAAATAAACAATAACAATAATAGTAGTAGCAATAATAATAGGCTGGGTGCGGTGGCTCACACCTGTAATCCCAGCACTTTGGGAGGCCGAGGTAGCAGAATCGCTTGAGCTCAGGAGTTCTAGACCACCCTGGAGCAACATAGCGAGACTCTATCTGAAAGAAATCATCATAATCATAATAAAAATAAATGAATAGAAAAGTTGAGACGGACTCAGGCCCAGCTCCTGCCTGCGATCCCCGCGGGAGCCACCAGGGGGCGCGGCGCCCCAGCCCGAAACTCCGCCGTCGGCTCTGAACCTCTGCGGACGAGTCCGGACGCTCCTGGAAGGTTCTGTGCCCGCCAGCTCGCAGGCGCCCGGGAGCCCGTGAGGCGGGTGCGCACGCGGGGTGTCCAGGGCGCCCCTCATCCGGGCCCCCTCGCCGTGCCGTGGGGCGGGCCGACGGCGGTGACTCAGGCGCGCGCGCGCCTCCCCGGGGCCCTCAGTGGTCGCAAGGGGGCGCGCACGGCCTCGGGAACCCGCGCGGCGCCGCGTCCATTTTTACCCCAGCGCCGCTAAAAATAGTCGCCGCGCTCGGAGCGAGCCCGAAATAGCGGCCCCCAGATAAGGCAGGACGACTCAGCGCTTCCGGGGAGCGGAAGGGGGAGCGCGCGGGGGGGCGGTGCTGGGCGCAGCCCGGCCGAGCAGGCACCGCTGTCCCCAGCGCACCCCCACTCTGTCCGGCGGTCACACTCGCCCCAGGCTGCGACCTCCGCCCCGCCGCTAGCCTGGCTGCCTTGCTGCGCCCCCCACATTGTATCCCACATCCCCTGTCCCCTATCAGCTTCACCTCCATTCCTCACCATAATTCCCTCCTCCCCTGCCCCCCGGCGATGTCCCCCACTGGTACTCATCCCCAGACCCCAGCCTGTGCTACTCGCGTCCTTATTCCCCCTGTCCACCCTCATCGCCAATCTCCCGCCGTCCTGAATCTGCGCCTTCCCACATCTGTCCTCAAGGCCAGCCTCTATGGGGGCAGGGTAGGGCGGGAGGGTCACACGGAGTCAGGAGACCTGCGGGCTGAGGGCTGAGGGCTGGGGGTCAGGATCTGATTTCTTGGTTTGTTTCTACAGTGGGCGGGGGTAGGCTTAGGTCTGGGGGTTGAGCATGGGACATTTAAGTCTGGCCCGGTCTCAGCTGAGGTGAGGCATGGCAGACATCGGGGCTCATTCTGTGACCAGGGCTCAGGCTGGGGATTGTCACCAAATGTGAGGTCACTGTGTCACCAGAGTTAGGACTTATCCTTGAGCTGTCGCTTTATTTACCCACCTCCACTAATTTTTTTTTTTTTTAATTTCAGACAAGGCCCAGGATGGAGTGCAGTGCTGGGATCTTAGCTCACTGCAGCCTTAAACTCCTGGGTTCAGGAGATCCTCCCACCTCAGTCTTTCTAGTAACTGGGACTACGGGTGTGTACCACCACACCTGGCTAATTTTTTGTTCGTTTGCTTTTTGAGACGAAGTTTCGCTCTCGTTGCCCAGGCTGGAGTGCAATGGCACAATCTCGGCTCACTGTAAACTCTGCCTCCCCAGTTCAAACGACTCCCCTGCCTCAGCCTTCCTTGCCTCAGCCTTCCCAAGTAGCTGGGATTATAGGCACAGGCCACTACACCCAGCCAATTTTGTATTTTTAATAGAGACGGGGTTTCTCCATAGTGGTCAGGCTGGTCTTAAACTCCCGACCTCAGGTGATCTGCGCGCCTCAGCTTCTCAAAGTGCTGGGATTACAGGCGTGAGCCCCCGCACCTGGCCCAGATGGCTAATTTTTAATTTTTTTATAGAAATGGAGTCTCCATGCCTTGCCCGTCTTGCCCAGGCTGGTCTTGAACTCCTGGCCTCAAGTGATGCTCTGGCTTCAACCTAGGAAGGCACTGAAATGACAGGCAGAGATACTGAGCCTGCCGCCACTAAGATTCTTTCCTCCTTTGCAAGTCAGTGGTTGGACACGACAGCTCCAGGCAGGCCCTGGGAATAGTCAGAACTCTGTTCTCTCTGTGCCGAGGTCTTTGATTTGCACTTAGATCCTCTGAGGGCCTCCCCATTTCCATATCCTGAGATTCTCAGTGCCCACTCCAAGAATCAGTGTTGGGCTTCAAGAACCTCCACTGCATGTTCTGGAGGTTCAGAGGCAGCACACTGACTTCCCTGAGGGTGACAGAAGTCAGAATGAGTGTGTAAGGTCTTGGGCCTGGCCCTGACCTTGCAGTGGGCAGGAGAGATAACCCAGTTGAAGCCCAGGTCTCCACCCAGGTAGCAGGGTAGATGGGGGGGTCATTCCTGAGATGAAGTGTGGGTGGAAGATATCTAGATACGTTTTAGTCAGTTGCCTGTCGTGGTAGCTCATGCCTGTAATCCCAGCACTTTGGGAGGTTGAAGCAGGTAGATCACGAGGTCAGGAATTCAAGACCAGCCTGGCCAGCACGGCGAAACCCCATCTCTACTAAAAATACAAAACATTAGCTGGGCATGGTGGTGCTTGTCTGTAATCGCAGCTACTCAGAAGGCTGAGTCAGGAGACTTACTTGCACCCAGGAGGCAGAGGTTTCAGTGAGCCAAGATTGTGCCACTGCACTCCAGCCTGAGTGATAGAGTGAGACTCTGTCTCAAAATAAAAAATAAAATAAAATAAAAAAAAGAATAAGAGTCATTCCAGAGATGGTAATTTTAAAGAAACTTCTAAATTTTTCAAGTAGCTGAGATTACAGGTGCCTGCAACCAAGGCTGGCTAATTTTTGTATTTTTTGTAGAGACGAGGTTTCACCATGTTGGCCAGGCTGGTTTTGAACTCCTGACCTCAAGTGATCCACCTACCTTGGCCTCCCAAAGTGCTGGGATTTCAGGCGTAAGCCAACATGCCCAGCCTAAATTTTTTTTTTTAATTTTCAAAACTGTTTTGAGGCCGGGTGCAGTGGCTTCCTCCTGTAATCCCACGCAGGACTTTGGGAGGCTGAGGTGAGAGGATTGCTTGAGCCCAGGATTTCAAGACCAGCCTGGACGTTATAGTGGGATCTCATCTCTACAAAAAAAAAAAAAAAAGTTTTTAAATTAGCCAAGTATGGTGGCATGTACCTGTGGTCCCACCTACTTGGGAGGCTGAGGTGGGAGGAATGGTGGAGCCCAGGAGGTGGAAGTTGCGGTGAGCCCAGATAACACCATTGCACTCCAGCCTGGGCAACAGAGTGAGACCCTGTCTCAAAAAAAGAAAAGAAAAGAAAAAGTTATAGTAACTACAAAAGGATATTCCTTGGAAAAGTAAATTTCCCTCCCATTCTGATCCTCACTTCTCAACATTAACTTTTTTTGACCAGTCTCCCTTCTTTGCCCAGGCTGGAGTGCAGTGGCACCATCTTGGCTCACTGCAACCTCTGCCTCCCGAGTTCAAGCAATTCTCTGCCTCAGCGTCCCGAGTAGCTGGGATTACAGGCACCCACCACTATGCTCGGCTAATTTTTGTATTTTAGTAGAGACAGGGTTTCACCATCTTGACCAGGCTGGTCTCAAACTCCTGACCTCATGATTCACCTGCCTTGGCCTCCCGAAGTGCTGAGATTACAGCCCTGAGCCACCGTGCCCATCCAATATTAACTATTTTTTATGTATCTTGGCCAACAGATACTGAGCTCTGACAATGTTCCTGGCCTATGCAAAGCCCATCACAGAAATGAAGTGGCTGGAATCACACAGCACTCAGCAAGTGGGCCAGGCACCATTGCTATGCCCATTTTCGAGATGAGAAAACTGAGGCTTGGAGAGGTGCAAGGATGTGTGCTTTTGAGGGCCTGGCTCTGAAGGCTTTCAAAGTTGAGGCAAGGAAGTGGATGAGATCAGAGAGGCAAGGTTCAGGCCAGGACACAAGTCCCAGGCAGCCTGACAGGCACGAGGAGTCAAGGAAGGCTGCCTGGAAGAAGAGTAAGGGTAGCCAGGGAGGCACCTTCCAGAACCTTCTGATGGAGGGCTTGGATGGAAGTAGATAACTCTGTCTGGGAGGCAAAGGAACCACCAGCAGCAGGGCGTGGCCCCTCCTCAGACCCACAGGACCCCAGAGGTATGTACAGGAGGAGAAGCAGGCTGTTTGATGACATCTCAGGGACACAACTCAGTCACGGCACAGCCAGCTTAGTTATGACGTCTGAGAGATTTACCAACTGCCTTAAGACCAGCATCCCTAGTCATGCCCCGCGGGGGGGATGAGGATAGGAGGAAGTGACAGGCCATGGCGGGAGGGAGGGGTGATGCAGTCACACACAGACCAGGGATTCAGGAGCTGAGGGATGTGTAGCGCCCTCTGTACTAGGGAGGGGTCTCCCAGCTGCCTGGGTGTGAGGGTCCATCTTTTTGATCTGTCTAGTGAAGGAGGCCGGGCTCCAAGGAGGTATGGCTGGAGTCGGTCACAGCAGTTTGGGATGGGGTCTACCCAGGCACTGCTAAGATGAGTCACTGCTGTGTCCCCATCACCTAAGGCAGTAACTGGGACACAGCTGGCACTCCATCCATCTTTACTAAATGAATGAAACGAATAAAAAGGGTCAGCACTCTCTGGGACTCAGTTTACCCTCGTGGCCATTGGGCTACTTCAACCAAGGACCACGCTAAGAACACCCCTCCCCTACCCTGGGTCCCAGATTCCAGATCGCCAGTGAGTAAGAAAACGGGTTCGCACCTTTGGTGGACTCCGCCCACTTGTGACGTCACGAGTCGCTCCCCCTTGATCCCGACCCAGGCCTCTCCCTTGGGATGGGGGCGTAGAGGAATCTGGGAGTCCAGACTCGGGCCCCTCCCCGGGAGCAGGCGGGGCTGGCAGGGTTACACAACCCGTCGTGGCTTCCCGAGGGAAGTCGCCGGACGTCCTGGCCGGGTCGGGGACAATGGGCGAGAAGCGCCCCTCCCGCGGGAACCTGGAAGTGGCAGGGGCTCCCCCTCTTCTGATTCACCCTTGTTTCCGGCCCGGTTCACCCTCCTTCTCCCTGGGGATCCTATCTGCTCCCAACTCTACCCTCCCGTGGCCCTGCAGTTCGGCTCTTTGTACGAAACGACACACCTCTCTCCTCTACACCCCCACCCCCCTTTCAGACCTCCTCAGCGGCCCCCGAAACTCTGTGCCCTCACACTCATCGCTTGTTATTCCGGAATCCCCTAAACTTCCAGTGTGCGGGTCCTTCCTTCACTCGTCCATACCGGGCCCCTCTTCCCAGCCTCCAAACTACCCCGGCTGTGCTGCCCACCCCTCCCAATTCCCTCCCCGGGCTCCCCAAGCTTTTCCCAATATCTCCCCCGCTTCCCTCCAACTGACCCCAGTACACTTTCTTGTCCCCCCCAATCCCAGCCTCCCCTAGTTCCCTCCAGTCTTCTCGAACTGCCCCAACGTCCGTCCTTCATCTCCCCAAATTCCGTTCCTCGTTTCTCCCCCTCCCCCAGCCAGTCGCCTCGCCCCCCACCCCAGGGCCCCTCCTCGCCCCTAGGCTCAGGGCCGGCCCGCGCCCCTCCCAGGCGCGCTCCCACGCCGGGCGCGGGTTCCCAGGCCGCCCCCCCGCGGTGGCCCAGAGACCCAGTTTGCGGCGGCAAAACATTGGTCTCCGGGCAACAGGCCCCGCCCCGCCCGAGGGCCGCCAGCTGCGGCTAGGCGGTCAGGAGGCCACCGGGCCCGGACGGAGCACCCAGGCCGCCGCGCCGAAACCCCAGGCTTGGGCTCCAGAGGCTTCAGGGCGCAGAAACCCGGAGACCGAGGCGCAGCAACGCGGAGGTACAGAGAGATCAAGACCCCGGAGCAAGAAATTCGGAGACAGGAGTGGAGGCTAAAGCCACAGGGAGCTGTCGGGGCACAGAGATATAAGGAGAGACCACGCGACAGATCGAACAAGGACCGGGGCCCAGAAATAAGCACAGAAATACTGTAGTTACACACGGGCAACACCGAGGCCAGCAGGGACGCCCCTGATGGCTGAATAATCCATCTCTAGTTCTCAGGACCTTTGCACTCTATTCGAGGGACTTCCCCTCTCTCACTCTCGGTTTCTGGATCTGTAAATGGGTACATAATATGCAGCGCTTAGCAAATCGGGCTGTTCTGACGATATCGTGAATTCACAGACCCAGAGCTTGTAGCACAATTCCTGGCATGTACACTCATCATTCATTCATTCCACAGATTTTTTTTTGTTATCGTTGAGAGGAGTTTTGCTCTGTCACCCAGGCTGGAGTGGTGCCATCTCAGCTCACTGCAACTTCTGCCTCCCATGTTCAAGCAATCCTCCTGCCTCAGCCTCCCAGGTAGCTAGGATTACAAGCCTGCACCACCACACCCAGCTATTGTATTTTTAGTAGAGATGGGGTTTCACCATGTTGGCCAGGCTGGTCTCAAACTCCTGACCTCAAGTGATCCGCCCACCTTGGCCTCCCCAAAGTGCTGGGACGACAGATGTGAGCCACTGCGCCCAGCCCAATCAACAGATATTTATTGAGCATCTACTACATGCCAGGCACTGCTAAGCACTGTGAGAAGGCAGTATTGAGCAAGACAAAGCTCTCTGTCCTGGGAGCTTACTCTTTGGAAATCAAGAGGGAGATGACCAACAACCAATTAACAAATGAGCAAATTAAACAAATTGTATAGTACATTGGAAAGTAGTAAGTGCTGGGGAAAGCAGAGACAGAGGGCTGGGGGTTGCTATTTTAAATGGGATGGTCGGGGAAGGCCTAAATGAGAAAGCGATGTTTGAGCAGAGACTAGAGGTTGGTGCGGAGAAGCCAACCATGCAGGTGTCTGGGCCAAGAGCATCACAACCCAATCAGAGGGAGCCAACAGCAAGCGCAAAGGGGGCACGGTGGGAACAGGGTGCGTGTTGGAGGAGCAGGGAGGAGGCCAGTATGGGTGGACAGAGAGAACGTGAGGAGGGCACTGGCAGCAGAGGAGGTCAGAGAGACCAAGGTCTGATTCTGCAGGGCCTGATGGGCCAAGGTGAGGTCTTTAACTTTTACAGAGTAAATCGGGAGCTATGGGAAGGTTTTGAGCAAAAGAGGGATGTGAACGGTTTTTTATTTTATTTATTTATTTATTTATTTATTTATTTATTTTGAGACGGAGTTTCTTTCTTGCTGCTCAGACTGCGGTGCAATGGTGCAGTCTCGACTCATTGCAACATCTGCCTTCCAGGTTCAAGCGATTCTCCTGCCTCAGCCTCCCAAGTAGCTAGGATTACAGGTGTCCACCACCATGCCCAGCTAGTTGTTTTTTTTTTTTTTTTTTTTTGCATTTTTAGCAGAGACAGGGGTTCACTGTGTTGGCCAGGCTGATCTTGAACTCCTGATCCCAGGTGATCTGCCCGCCTCAGCCTCCCAAAGTGCTGGAATTACAGGTGTGAGCCACCGCTTCTGGCTTGTTCTTGATTTTAACAGGGTCCTTCTGGCTGTAGGGGGGAATACACTTTGGGGGACAAGTGTGGAGTCAGAGAGGCCCGTCACTGTCATGGTCCAGGCAAGTCCAGTGGTGACTTGGACTAGGAAGTAGCAGGGATGGATTTTGGAGGCCCTTCTTAGAGCGGCAAAATGTGCTGACAAGCACGTTGATAGCAAGCCCTCAGTAGATGGCAGCACTTACCATTAAGTTTGGTGGTACGCACCACATCCCCATAAAACTTATCATTCCTATTTTACAGATGCAGAAACTGAGGCCCAAAGAGGTCACGTAACTTGCCCAAGTTCTCATGGCTCAGTCTAGCTCCAAAGATGGTACCCCTTTATTGAGACAGCTATTCCCAAGCCCACACCCCTGAACATAACACTCTCAGCGCCTAGAGCTGCATCTAACCCTGTACTCATCCATGTGGGCCCCAGGACTCCTGGAGCTGTGTCCTCACCAGCCACACCCAGCTGGTGTAGAAAGTAGGGACCAGGCTGGGCATGGTGGCTCACACCTGTAATCCCAGCACTTTGGGAGGCTGAGGCAGGCAGATCACGAGGTCAGGAGTTCGACACCAGCCCGGCCAATGTGGCGAAACTCCATCTCTACTAAAAATACAAAAATCAGCTGCACATGGTGGTGGGCACCTGTAGTTCCAGCTACTCAGGAGGCTGAGGCAGGAGAATTTCTTGAACCCAGGAGGCAGAAGCTGCAGTGAGCCAAGATCGGGACATCACACTCCAGCCTGGGTGATAGGGAAAGATTCTGTCTCAAAAAACAACAAAAAGAAAGTAGGGGCCAGACGGGGAGAATGCTAGCCCAGGACACTTGCTTAGAGGCAAGTTGGCACAGGCAGAGAGGGTCCACCCAGAACCTCCCAGCCCAGCCTCTGGCTCCCACACCCAATCACAGCCTAGGCCTGGCACACCCAAGCGCTACATGCAGCAACATGTTAAACATGGTCAAGCATCCACACGGAGATGTGGCCTTCTGCTCTGGGAATGCATTTTCAGGCAGGGTGCGGAAAACACAAAATTTGCATCTTTTTTTCTTTTTTTTTTTTTTTCAGACGGAGTTTTGCTCTGGTCATCGAGGCTGGAGTGCAGTGGCGTGATCTCGGCTCACTGCAACCTCTGCCTCCTGGGTTCAAGAGATTCTCCTGCCTCAGCCTCCTGCATAGCTGGAACTACGCCCGGGTAATTTTGTATTTTTAGTAGAGACAGGGTTTCACCATGTTGGTCAGGCTGGTCTTGAACTCCTGACCTCAGGTGATCCACCCACCTCGGCTTTCCCAAGAGCTGGGATTACAGGCGTGAGCCACCGCGCCCAGCCTCTATCTCTCTATGTCTCTGTGTCTTTCTGTTTTCTTTTCTTGTCTCTATCTCTGACTTTTGTCTCACATTGACCTAGCTCTGTCTCTCTCACGCCTCCACATTCAGGATCCTCTAACTGCCACAGAATGAGTCTTGTCCCTGGCTGTGTGTCTCCATAGGACCTCACCTATTATGTGCCATCAGAACCTGGCTTCTGGACAGGCGTGTCCAACTCCAGGCTGGCAGTTCTGGCTGGTTGCTCAGAATCTAGGGAGTAACTCACATAGCATGATCCCCTGACTCCCTGGGCCTCTTTCTCTGAGATTCTTTTTTTTCTTTCTTTCTTTCTTTTTTTTTAAAGACAGAGTCTTGCTGTGTCACCCAGGCTGGAGTGTAGTGTGGTCCGATCTCGGATCACTGCAACCTCCGCCTCCCAGGTTCAAGCAATTCTCCTGCCTCAGCCTCCCAAGTAGCTGGGATTACAGGTGCAGGCCACCACACCCGGCTAATTTTTGTATTTTTAATAGAGACGGGGTTTCACCATGTGGGCCAGGCTGATCTCGAACTCCTGACCTTAGGTGATTTGCCCACCTCAGCCTCCCAAAGTGTTGGGATTACAGGCGTGAGCCACTGGGCCCCGTCGTCTTTCTCTGAGATTCTGACCCACAGCTTGTGCGTGTGGAGCTGAAGAAACCCACCATGAAAATGCTCCCCAGTGACTGGGACCTCTGCCTGTTTGTACTGGTTACTGCATCTGATTTTACAGACAGGGAAGAGCGCAGACCAGAGAGTGGATGGCTCACCCCAACATCACACAGCAGTCAGCTGCGGGGGGCTTGGTGCTGCTCACATTCTCCCAAGAACGTTTGGAAACAAGTTGATGGAGAGTTAAGTAGTAAAGAAAAATCACTAGCAGAGACAGAGACCTAGAAAGGGACTCAGGGGGGCCAGGCACGGTGGCTCACTCCTGTAATCTCGGCACTTTGGAGGCTGAGGCGGGTGGATCATGGGGTCAAGAGATCGAGACCATCCTGGCCAACATGGTGAAACCCTGTCTCTACTAAAAATACAAAAAAAATTAGCTAGGCGTGGTGGTGCTTGCCTGTAATCCCAGCTACTCGGGAGGCTGACCAGGACAATTGCTTGAAACCGGAAAACAAAGCTGCAGTGAGCTGGGATCGCGCCACTGCACTCCACCCTGGCGATAAAGTGAGACTCTGTACCACCACCCCCCCCGCGAAAAGAAGAAAGGGACTCGGGAATAAAAGCAGAAAGTGACAAAGATCCATACAGATGTTGAGACAGAGACAGAGAGATCAGAGAGAGAGAGTTCAGAAAAAAATGCAGAGAGAAGCCGGGCACAGTTGCTCACGCCTGTAATCCCAGCAATTTGAGAGGCTGAGGTGGGAGGATCTCTTGAGTCCAGGAGTTTCAGACCAGCCTGAACAACATAGTAAGACCCCATCTTTATTTAAAAAATGTTTTCATTAATAAGAAAAAATGCAGAGAGAAATAAACACACATTAAGGATCAGAGACTAAGAAAGACGAAAAGCTATTTCGGGGTCTAGAGAGACCCCCCCCCCCAGGAGGGATGTCTTTTCTTTTGAAGGAGACAACTGTCTCCTTGGCCCAAGCTATAATAGGCCCTACTTCCTAGAAGCAGCCAGTGCCATGGTTTAGCAGTCTCAGCCTTACCAAGCCAGGTCTCCTCCCCAGGCTTGATATGTAGGATGCACATTAAATACATTTATATAACCTGCCCTCTGTGCAGAATCAAGGAGCTTTACATAACGTAGCCCCGTGAGTCATGCAGCAGACACGGGGCACTGACCTGACTTGCCCAGTGAGAGGGGACCCCTCGCCCAGGACCTTTACCTGGAAGTGACTGTGAAGTAAAAGGTATCATGCATTTCACTGAGGAGGAAGCAGAGGGTCAGAGAGGGCAAGGCACTCGCTTGGGATCACACAGCCAGGATTCAGCACGACGAGGATTCCAACCACGTCTGCTAGTGGCTTATGACGTGCTCCTTTACAGAGTGGAGGAAACAATACTACAAACACCTCTAGTTATCCAACGACTTCGTGTATTGAGCGAGCCCGGCTGCAGTAAGCACTTTACAAACACCATCTTATTTATTCCAAAACCCACTGAGGGGCTGGACGCTGTGGCTCACGCCTGGAGCCCCAGCACTTTGGGAGGCCAAGGCAGGAAGATCGCCTGAGCCAAGGAGGAGTTCAAAACCAGCCTGGGCAACATAGTGAGACCCCCGTCTCTAAAAACAAACAATATATAAATAACTAAATCAATTAGCTGGGCATGGTGGCCAGTGCACATAGTCCTGGCTACTCCGTAGGCTGAGGCGGAAAGATGGCTTGAGCCCAGAAGTGAGGCTGCAGTGAGCTGTGATCCTGCCACTGCACTCTAACCTGGGTTACAGAATGAGACCGTGTCTCAAACAGAACAAAACAAAATGGCCCAGCGAGTTAGGAACAGAATCTAGTTATTAAATAACATAACGAAACCTATTTTATATGGAGCACTACTTAGGTACTAAGTGCTTTCCAGGATTTCACGGTCACAGTTCTAGAGGTGGGTGATGTTATCACCTCCATTTCAGGAAGGAAAGAGGCTCAGAAGTCACAGGTCAAGTTTCTAGAGTGCGTAACTGAACTCAGGTCTTGCTAACCCTGTATCTCTACCACCTACTCCCATGTGTCAGAATCCACAGACGCACCTGTGCACATGTGCAATCAATATTGCACTAACATCTCAAAACATCCTAGTTGGAATACCCACAGCCTTCTATCTTTTCTCTTCCTCAGGGAGGCTAACCTGGCCTCCAATCCCCCAAACCTTCATGAGCCAGGGAAGGAACCCTCTTCTTTCCCTGCAATGCCTCGGTTCCGCCGTGCGGCCGGCCGAGGTGGATGTCTGTAAAATGCTCCTGCTCCTTTAAGCGAATGAACAGTCGAGGCCGGGAGCCGTGGCTCACGCCTGTAGTCCCAGCACTTTGGGAGTCCAAGGCGGATGAATCACCTAAGTCAGGAGTTCAAGACCAGCCTGACCAACATGGCGTAACCCCGTCTCTACTGAAAATATAAAAATTAGCCGGGCGTGGTGGTGCGCGCCTGTAATCCCAACTACTCAGGAGGCTGAGGCAGAAGAATCGCTGCAACCCGGGAGGCGGAGGTTGCAGTCAGTGAGCCGAGATCGCGCCGTTGCACTCCAGCCTAGCGGCAGAGCGAGACTCCAAAAAAAAAAAAAAAAAAAAGAAAAAGAGCGAGAATGAACAGTCGGCCGGCGTTGCCCGGCAGCGCGGCGCCGGTTGCTGGGCAACGTCAACAAACGACGCGGCCGCTGTCTCCGTGCGCCCCCCCACGCCCGCGCAGACGCGGTGACGCGCCGGACTGTGGAACGCCGTCGCCTAGCAACGAGCGGGCTGTTTGTCCCGGGCTGGGTGGCGCGGCCGCACAGGGCGCAGCCAGGACCGGCCCGGGCGGACAGACCGGCCCGCCGGGAGCCCGGGGCAGGGGGTGGAGGGGACTGCGGTAATGGAAGCGGGGGAGAACCGGGTCCCCAAATTACCGGTTTCCCTGTAGACAGCCGCCGTCTGTTGTCGCCCGCTCCTCCCGTCTGCCCCGGGACCGCCTCCGCTCGGGGATCTGTCCGTCTGCGCCCCCTCCTCCCCGGCATGTCCGTCTGTCCGGCGCCTCCGGCTCTGTGGCTACCTCATATCCCCCCCCAAACCCTCAACCAAAACAGGGACAAGTGCACACTTCTCTGGCCTGCTGCTTCTGCCTTGGACTGCCGGGTTTCCGGGTGCACTGTTGCGGCTGGGGTCCCCACCAGGGGGACAAACAGACAAGGGCAGACAACCTGTTCACACCCGAGCCACAGCCCCGGAGCTCCCTCCCGTCCCTTTCCCGGCTCCCCCGGGGTTCTCTTGCCTGTCTTTCCCGAGCCTCTTTCAAGAGACAGGCAGCCCGCGGTCCTTCCATCCTGTGTCCGGGAAGCTGTCCACAGCTGGGAGGTTCTAACAAGTCATCCCCAACACACACTCCCAACACCCCCCCCATCCAGCAGCTTCATGTGACCAGGGCTGGGGCGAATCTCTCAGCAGAGGGAAGAAATTGAGTGTGTGACAGGGCGAATGGATGTGTCCATAGGTGAGCAATAGCTGGTGACAGTGTGCACATCTGGTATTTCCTGTGTGAGAGCAAAACTGCAGAACTCAGCGAGTGGTTTCTGCAGTCTGCACTTGTGTATCCGGGCGTATCAGAGTGCGCAGCCCTGCTGACTGCGTAGATTGCATGTGTGTGGAGTTGTGAGCCTCTGCACGTGGTCATCTATGTGGCAATGCCTGTGTAAGTACCCACGGATGTGCACGGTTTTGCCTCCAGCCGTGCATTTCTGGTTCTGTGTGTGCTTCTGATTTGTTCGTTTGTGTTTTAGAGATGGGGGTCTCGCTATGTTGCCCAGGCTGGTCTTAAACTCCTGGGTTCAAGTGATCCTCCTGCCTCAGCCTCCCGAGTAGTGGGGACCACAGGCAAGCGCCACCACACTCGGGTAATTTTCTAATTTTTTGTAGAGACAGGATCTTGCTGTGTTGCCCAGGCTGGTCTCCAACTCCTGGGCTCAAGTGATCCTCCCACCTCGGCCTCCCACCTTAGTGCTGGGATTACAGGCATGGGTCACCGTGCCTAGCCTTGTGTGTTTCTGGACCTCTGTGTGTAACCATGCAGGTACATGCGTGTATGTGCAGACGATTTCCCAGAGCTCCCCCCACAGCATGCATCACAATATCTAATCATATATTTGTTCCCTTGTTGACTCTCCATCTCCCCCAATGGACTGTGCACCCTGTGAGGGAAGGACTCAGGGCTGCTGCAGTCACTGCCAGGTCCCCAGCACAACCCTGCGCAAAGAACGTGCTCAGTAATTCCTTGTTGAGTAAATGAATTGCGTCCATGTTGAGTGCACACATCCGTGTAACCCTGCAGGTGGTTCTGTGATACTGGGTCTTCTCTAGCAGCTGCATTATCGCACAGGAGAGTCTCTGCAGCCATGCCGCGCTATGTAGCTCTAATTTTCGGCACCCCCCACAGTGCATGGCACATATCAGAGCCTCATGGCACAGGTGACGGCCTGGGGGACTGGGAGGCCAGGTGCACTGGCTCACACCTGCGATCCCAGCACTTTGGAAGGCTAAGGCAGGAGGATCACTTAAGATCGGGAGTTCAAGACCAGCCTGGGCAGCACAGTGATACCCTGTTTCTACAAATAATACACACATTAAGCCCAGTGCAGTGGCTCATGTCTGTAATCCCAGCACTTTGGGAGGCCAAGGCAGGTGGATCACCTGAGGTCAGGAGTTCAAGACCAGCCTGGCCAACATGATGAAACCCTGTCTCTACTAAAAATACAACAAATTAGCCAGGCGTGGTGGCGGGTGCCTGTAATCCCAGCCAGTCAGAAGGCTGAGGCAGGAGAATTGCTTAAACCTGGGAGGTGGAGGTTGCAGTGAGCCGAGATCGCACCACTGCACTCCAGACTGGGCCACAAGAGTGAAATTCCATCTCAAACAACAACTACAAAAACAAAACAAAACAAAAATTAGCCAGGCATGGTGGTGCACACCTGTAGTCCCAGCTACTTGGCAGGCTGAGGTGGGGGGATCATGTGAGATCAGGAAGCCAAGGCTGCAGTGAGCTGTGATTACACCACTGTATACCAGCCTGGGCAACACAATGAGACCCCGTCTCAAAAAGTAAATACATAAAAATCTGTGGACTTGACGTTCTCTCTCTCTCTCTCTCTCTCTTTCTCTCTCCTTCTTTCTTTCTTTGATGGAGTCTCACTCTGTTACCCAGGCTGGAGTGCAGTGGCGAAATCCCAGCTCACTGCAACCTCTGCCTCCGGAATTCTCCTGCCTCAGCCTCCTGAGTAGCTGGGATTATAGGCACATACACCACGCCTGGCTAATTTTTTTGTATTTTTAGTAGAGACAAGGTTTCACCATGTTGGCCAGGCTGATCTTGAACGCCTGACCTCAAATGACTCGCCCCCCTCGGCCTCCCAAAGCGCTGGGATTCCAGGCGTGAGCCACAGCACCCGGCCAAACTGTGTGGCCTTCCTCCTACTAGCACCTTCCTCCCGAGCTCTATGCACTTGGTTTCCTCATCTGTCAAATGGGGAGACTAATAGACCCAGTTTATGGGACTGTTGTGGGGGAGTAAATCAGTTCATACGGAAAGCATTTAGAAAATGCCTGGCAGAAAACAAACATTTACAAAATGCTGGTTTTTATTGTTGTATTATTACTTCCTCTGTGTGTGTCCTTGGATGTGCGCGTGTGTGTTTAGAATCTGGGTTATAGACGCAGGCTTTAGCTCGGTAGTCCTGGCGTTACAGGGTACCCAAATGCCCTGAGTCTCAGTTTCCTTCCCATACCATGGGCACGTCACAGACCTCCCCCAGGGCCAGTGACCAAATGAAGCTGTATCCGTAATGCCCCAGTGGCTACAAGGCCCAGTCATGGTCTGGTTTCAGGAAAGGTAAGTGAGGGGTGAAGTTGGGACGTGAGGGAAATGAGGTTCAAACCACTCCATGGGACTGGGAAAGTGGAGAGTCAAAGACAGATAAAAGATCACGTGCTGAAGCAGGCAGACTGAGGGTCAGACTCCAGAAAGGACTTCCTCCAAGGGCTATTTTGGGGCTGGGAACTGTAAGAAATGAGCTATTTGGGCCGGGCGCGGTGGCTCACGCCTGTAATCCCAGCACTTTGGGAGGCCAAGGTGGGTGGATCACGAGGTCAAGAGATCGAGACCATCCTGGTCAACATGGTGAAACCCCATCTCTACTAAAAATACAAAAATTAGCTGGGCGTGGTGGCACATGCCTGTAGTCCCAGCTACTCGGGAGGCTGAGGCAGGAGAATTGCTTGAACCCAGGAGGCGGAGGTTGCGGTGAGCCGAGATCGCGCCATTGCACTCCAGCCTGGGTAACAAGAGCGAAACTCCGTCTCAAAAAAAAAAAAAGAAAAAAAGAAATGAGCTATTTGGAGAGCTGCCTGGAGGAAGAGAAACCAGCCTGAGTTTCACAGGCTAGTGGAATTTGGAGGGGGCAATAATAGCAATAACAAAAGGGTAAGCACGGTGGCTCATGTCTGTAATCCCAGCACTTTGGGAGGCCGAGGACGGTGAAATACCTGAGGCCAGTAGTTTAAGACCAGCCTGGCCAACATGGTGAAACCCGTCTTTACTAAAAATACAAAAAAAAATAAAAAATTAGCCGGGCGTGGTGGCGTGTGCCTGTAATTCCAGCTACTCGGGAGGTTGAGGCAGGAGAACAGATTGAACCTGGGAGCGGGGATGGAGGCTGCAGTGAGCTGAGATGGTGCCACTGTACTCCAGCCTGGGCGACGGAGTGAGATTTTGTCTCAGAAAACAAACAAACAAATAATAGGCCAGGCGCCGTGGCTCACACCTGTTATCCCAGCACTTTGGGAGGCTGAGGCAGGCGAATCACAAGGTCAGGAGTTTGAGACCAGACTGGCTAACATGGTGAAACTCCGTCTCTACTAAAATACAAACAAAACAAAACAAAACCAAAAACCAATAATAATAATAATAATGCCCTAGGTGCAGATACTGGTAAGGGCTTTGTGAGGAATTTTCTTTTTTTTTTTTTTTTTAGACTGAGTCTCGCTCTGTCACCAGGTGCCAGGCTGGAGTGCACTGGCGTGATCTCGGCTCACTGCAACCTCTGCTTCCTGGGTTCAAGCAATTCTCCTGCCTCAGCCTCCCAAGAAGCTGGGACCACAGGCGCACACCACCACACCCAGCTAATTTTTGTATATTTTAGTAGAAACAGGGTTTCACCATGGTCTCGACCTCCTGACCTCGTGATCTGCCTGCCTCGGCCTCCCAAAGTGCTGGGATTACAGGCATGAACCACCATGCCCAGCCATTTGAGGAGATTTTTATTTTTGTCTGTCTTCTTTCCTGCTCTATCCCTAGCACCTAGAGTGCGTGACTGGGGTGTGTATGGGTGTGTGTGTGTGCGTGTGTGTGTGTGTGTGCGTGTGTAGGGGTGTTGATGCAATCTTTGAATGGCTGAATGAATGAATGAATGAATGTCATCCCACAACCACTTGTGAGTCCTGGTCTTGGAGGAAGGCTGGACTGAGGCCCTGGCCTCTGGGATCCCTCCTGTGCCAGACCCCCAGCCCTGCTGTTCCCACAGCTCTATGCTGAAGAGGGCGTGGAGTGGGCCTGGGAAAGGAGTGTCGGGCAGCCAGCCGCCTGCCCGCCCTGGACAGCAGCCCAGAGTGTCTGCAGGAGGGAGAGAGTAGTTCAGGAGCCTGAGTCACCCCGGGAGAAACCCCAGCCACATACCTGGCCGCTGACATCACCCGGCCAGGGCAACCCCGGCAGCCTAGACAAGCCGACTGAATCACAGGCGGAATTCAGCCACCCTGGGCACGTGGCCTGCTGTGACCCCCTGCAACACCCCCGAGTGGCCGTCTGGCTGTAGGGGCTGGGCTGGCCACATAAGGGTCAGTGAGGGGGCATGGGGCCTGAGTCAGGGACAGGGTGGCTACAGCCAGAGACCACCCAGCCGCAGGAGTCCACGTGGGGCAGGAAGGAGAAAGTTTGGGAAGAAGTCCCTGTGGGGAGGCCCTGGCGGGGAAGGAGGAAGCACATGTGGTGTGACGGAGAGGCTGTGGCTTGTGGGCAGAGGCTGGGTGACCCACAGGGGTGGGTTGGGGTCTGAGTGTTTGCGCAGAGAATCACCAAGTCGTAAGAGACTTGGTCATAAGAGTCAGTTAGAGAACAATGGAATCACCAACGTGCTTACACACGCAGGGGCACACAGCACACTCAACACCCAGCCCTGGGGAGGCCCTGACTCCGCCCACCCCAAGCCTGCTGAGCCTCACTGCCCACGAGCCTGCTGGCTGGGCAAGTTCCCTGAGGGACTGAGGCCTAAGGGATAGTTTCCTCATCTCTTGAGTGGGGGTAATAACAATCATTATTAGGCCAGGCACAGTGACTCACGAGGCAGAGGTGGGAGGATCCCTTGGAGGCCAGAAGTTCAAGACCAGCCTGGACATCATAGCAAGACCCCTTCTCTGCAAAGAAAAATTTAAAATTAGCTGGATGTGGTGGTGTGCGGCTGCAGTCCCAGCTTCTCAGGAGGCTGTGGCGGGAGGACTGCTGCAGTGCTAGAGTTTGAGATGGCAGTGAGCTATTAATCGCACCACTGTGCACCAGCCTGGACAACAGAGCAAGATCCTATCCTCCCCCCAAAAATCCCTATTATTGTAATAGCTTATGCTTATGGGGAACTTACTTTCTGCCAGCAGCTGTTCTAGGCGTTCTACACTTTTTCTTTCTTAAATAATGGAGATGACGTCTCACTATGCTGCCTGGGCTGGTCTCGAACTCCTGCGCTCAAGTGATTCTTTCACTCTTTCGGTGGCTCACGCCTGTAATCCCAACACTTTGGGAGGACAAGGTGGGTAGATCGCTGTAGCCCAAGAGTTCGAGACCAGCCTGGGCAACGTAGTGAGATCCCATCTCTACAAAAAAAATCAAAAAATTAGCTGGGCATGGTGGCTCATGTCTCTAGTCCCAGCTACTAAGGAGGCTAAGGTGGGAGGAACGCTTTAGCCTGGGAGGTGGAAGTTGCAGTGAGCTGAGATCGTGCCATTGCACTCCAACCTGGGTGACAGAACAAACCTTGTCTCAAAAAAAAAAAAAAGAGAGAGAAAGAAAAAGAAAGTCATCTGCATCTGCATGTGTGGCACCCGGTACGTACACAGACGGTAAGCTGCCACAAGCGGCTCTGTTATGAGTCTTAGTACTAAGCATATTATTTTCTTTTTTGTTGTTTTTTCTTTTTCTTTTTTATATTTTTTATTTATTTTTTATTTTTTTATTTTATTTTATTTTATTTTTAAAGATGGGGTTTCACCATGATGACCAGGCTGGTCTTGAACTCCTGACCTCAGGTGATCCATCCACCTCGGCCTCCCAAAGTGCTAGGATTACAGGCGTGAGCCACCACGCCTGGCCTTTTTTTTTTTTTTTAAAAAAGGGGTTTCACCACGTTGGTCAGGCTGGCCTTGAACTCCCGACCTCAGGTGATCCACCCGCCTTGGCCTTCATAGTGCTTGGATTACAGGCGTGAGCCACCATGCTCGGCCTGTTGTTGTTTTTTCTTTTTATTGAGACAGAGTCTCTCTCTATTGCCCAGGCTGGGGTACATTGGTGGGATCTTGGCTCACTGCAACCTCCGCCTCCCAGGTTCAAGAGATTCGCCTGCCTCGGGCTCCCAAATAGCAGGGACTACAGGTGCCCAGTTAATTTTTGTAATTTAGTAGACACAGGGTTTCACCATGTTGGTCAGGCTGGTCTCGAACTCCAGACCTCAGGTGATCCACCCGCCTAGGCCTCCCAAAGTGCTGGGATTACAGGCATGAGCCACCGTGCCTCATCAAGCACATATTATTTTATTTTATTTTTTTTTGAGACGGAGTTTCGCTCTTGTTACCCAGGCTGGAGTGCAATGGCGCGATCTCGGCTCACCGCAACCTCCGCCTCCTGGGTTCAAGCAGTTCTCCTGCCTCAGCCTCCCGAGTAGCTGGGACTACAGGCACGTGCCACCATGCCCAGCTAATTTTTGTATTTTTAGTAGAGATGGGGTTTCACCATGTTGA
>PVKV010008562.1:27954-51443 GCA_004027835.1 Alouatta palliata | reverse complement strand
AGGCCTCCCAAAGTGCTGGGATTACAGGCGTGAGCCACCGCGCCCGGCTAAGCACATATTATTTTTATCCCTAAGTCCAACTAGGAAGGCCTCCAAAAAGTCACCCTCACTGCCTTGGTCCAGTTCTACTTCTTACCTCCCTGTAGTCCTTCCTGCTGTCTCTTCCTTGGTTATATATATCTGTAGTAGGGAGAGAGTGCTTCAGGGACTCCCTCCTCATTCATAACTAGATGATGATTGTCTAGATCTGCCTCCACCAGGAAGTCCTCCTGGCTTGCTCCGGCCTCTTGCCACCCAGTGCCTGCAGTGGTTGTAGTCAGTTGCACATGGTGCGCACTCTGGGTTGGGGGTGGGTGAGAGACAGTCCCCACAGTGACCATGACCCCTAGCCAGGGCCTGGAACAAGTCAGCAACTGAGGGTGACTCTCCACTTTGCTCTGTGTCTGCACCTGTGTGTGTGCCTTATTCTGTACATGCCCATGTATGTTAATCCGTGTGTGTGTGTGTGTAGTCATGAGTGTGGAAGAGACTGCATGGCAGTGGAAGCTGGGTGTGTGATTCTGTGTCTCTGTGTGCCTGGACTGCCTTGTTCTACAGATTTCAATGGCACTCCGAGCAAGTCAGTGGGACTTTAGGAGCTCTTAGTACCGGCGTGACTGTGAGCGAACTTTCACACACATGCCTGTATGGATAGCTAAGAAATTCTTCACGTAGGCCGGGAGCAGTGGCTCAGGCCTATAGCATTAGCACCTTAGGAGGTCCAGGCAGGTGGATCATTTAAGCCCAGGAATTCTAGAACAGCCTGGGCAACATGGTGAGACCTTGTCTGTACAAAAAATACAAAAATTAGCTGGGCATGGCAACAGGCACCTATAGTTCCAGATACAACTTGGGGGCTGAGGCAGGGGGATCCCTTAAGTCTGGGAGGTGGAGGCTATAGTGGGCTGACATTGCACCACCGCACTCTAGCCTGGGCGACAGAGGGAGACCCTATATCAAAAGAAAAAAAAATAGAAATTCTTCAAATCTACAGCTCTGAGGATATCACTGTGACCGTGGTGGTCCTAGCTCTACCCATTTGTGCGTGTGTGTAGCTGCATGTCTATGTAGACAAAGGTGTGTGTCTGGGGTGTAAACACCTATGTGATGTGTATGCACAACTGCATGGGCTTTGCTCTATGTGTGTGATTGTGTGTTCAAACAGTCATCGTGCCACTGGGCGCGGCGGCTCATGCCTGTAATCCCAGCACTTTGGGAGGCCTAGGCAGGAGGATCATTTGAGCCCAGAAGGTGGAGACTGCAGTGAGCCAAGATTGCACTACTGCACTCCAGCCTAGGCGACGGAGCAAGACCTTGTCTCAAAACAAAAGCAAAAACAAAAATAAACAGTCATCAGGTGCCTGCACAGACAAAGGTGAAAGGCGTGTGCCTGTAAATTGGTGTGTACCTCAGGGTGTGTAGGTGGGCGTCTTAGCCTGTCTACGTATGTATCTGTCTGTTTTCACAGCAGAAGAGAGGGCCAGATATGTTTCTGTCTGAGAGTCTGTTAGAGTTTAGGAATGAATAAATGAATGAATGATGAAGATCCATTTACTCAGTAAACATTTATTCTTTTTTTTTTTTTTTTTTTTTTTGAGACAGAGTCTCACTCTGTCACCCAGGGTGGAGTGCAGTGGCATAATCTCAGTTCACTGCAGCCTCCGTCCACCTCCTGGATTCAAGAGATTCTCGTGTCTCAGCACCAAGTAGCTGGGATTACAGGTGTGTACCACTGCACCCAGCTAATTTTTGTATATTTAGTAGAGATGAAACTCCACGATGTCTCCTCCAGGAGGCCCTCGGGATTACTCCATGCAGGGCGGCTTAGCCACCCAGTCACACTCACTATTCAATGCTGAGCACCAAAGAGGCAGCCCTTACTAAATCAACATGGATCTGCCCTCCCAGAGATCACAGGCACAACAGTCCAATGCACACCCGCAGTGCGTGCACACTCATAAACATGCCCCTCTCCTCCTCTGGAGCCTCAGAAACCCGCAGACCTGGCTCCTCCCAGGGGGTGTCCCTGGAGCCAAAGCTTCCAAACCACCAGGGGGCTTGCTGAAAATGCAGAAGATGGCCGGCTGAGGTGGTTCACACCTGTAATCCCAACAGTTTGGGAGGCTGAGGCAGGCGGAACATTTGAAGTCAGGAGTTCGAGACCAGCTTGGCCAACATGGTGAAGCCCTGTCTCTACTAAAAATACAAAGAAATTAGCCGGGCATGGTAGCACACGCCCGTAATCCCAGCTACTCTGGAGGATGAGGCAAGAGAATGAACCCGGGAGGTGGAGGTTGCAGTGAACCGAGATTGTGTCATTGCACTCCAGCCTAGGCAACAGAGCAAGACTCCGTCTTAAAAATAATAATAGGCTGGGTGCCGTGGCTCACCCCTGTAATCCCAGCACTTTCGGAGGCCAAGGTGGGTGGATCACCTGAGGTCAGGAGTTTGAGACTAGCCTGGCCAACATGGCAAAACCCCGTCTTACTAAAAAAATACAAAAATTAGCCAAGTGTGGCGGCACATACCTGTAATCCCAGGTACTTGGGAGGCTGAGGTAGGAGAATCACGTGAACTCGGGTGGCAGAGGTTGCAGTGAGCCAAGATTGCACCATTGCACTCCAGCCTGGGCAACAAGAGCGAAACTCCATCTTAAAATAAAATATCTCAGAACAGTTTATAGCTATGTTCAGGCAAAAAAAATAATAATCAAAATAAAATTAAAAAATAATACACTAGGCGCAGCGGCTCACCCCTGTAATCCCTGCACTTTGGAAGGCTGAGGTGGGCGGATCACCTGAGGTTGGGAGTTTGAGACCAGCCTGACCAACATGGAGAAACTCTATCTCTACTAAAAATACAAAATAAGCCAGGGTGGTGGCACAAGCCTGTAATCCCAGCTACTTAGGAGGCTAAGGGAGGAGAATCACTTGAACCCAGGAGGTGGAGGCTGCAGTGACTGAGATTGTGCCGTTGCACTACAGCCTGGGCAACAAGAGTGAAACTCCGTCTCAAATAAATAAATAAATATTAAAAGTAAATAAAATAAAAAAGATAACCACAGTAGATCTGCCGACTTTCCAGGCAATTTGTGATCACCACGAATTGAGAAGCGCTGCTCTCTGGCTTAACCTCCCTGTAGCTCAGTTTCCTTTTCTGTTCAAGGAGATCAAAACAGAATCCACATAGGGGACTGACGTGGAGTGAGGATTAGCTGGGATGATGAGTGTGAAAGCGCCAGGCACAGCTTCTTAAGGGCTTGCTTTCAGCACCTCCTCTTCCTCCTTTCTATTTTTATTTTTTTTTTTGGGGGGTGGGGAATGGGGTCTCAAGCTGTTGCTCAGGCTGGAGTGCAGTGGTACGGTCATATCTTACTGTATCCTCAGTCTCTCAGGGCTCAAGTGATGCCCCTGCCTCAGCCACCCGAGTAGCTGGGATTATAGGTGTGTACCATCATGCCCAGCTAATTTTTAAATTTCTTGTAGAGATGGGGGTCTCACTATGTTGCCCAGGCTGGTCTTGAACTCCTGGCCTCTAGCCTAGGCCTCCTGCCTAGGCCTCCCAAAGTGCTGGGATTACAGGCGTGAGCCATCACACCCTTCCCTCCTTCTCCTCTGTATTACTAAATTTCAGGACTGGAAAGGAATTCCGTAGACCACTGTCACTCAAACTTCTTGCTCTACACATGGGGAAACTGAAGAACAGATGAACAGGGGTTTGGCCAAAGAAGATGAGAAGACTGTGCTGTGGCTGGCCTTCACAGACTCTGCCTGGAGCTGTTTACAGGATACTCTTGAGGAAGGCCAGGGTGGGCACTATCACCCACCTCTACCCTGGTGGGGGCAGAAGGCTAAGTCTCCCCCACTCATCTCTCCTAAGCAGAGCTGAGCCCTTGGAAGCCAGAGCGGAGATCCAGCCCTCACCTCACGCTCAAGTCCTCCTCCTGGAAGCTCTTCTTTCAAAAGAAGCTTTTTATTTATTTATTATTATTATTTTTGAGACAGAGTCTCGCTCTGTCACCCAGGCTGGAGTGCAGTGGCGCGAAGCTGGCTCACTGCAACCTCTGCCTCCCAGGTTCAAGCAATTCTACTGCCTCAGCCTCCTGAATAACTGGGACTACAGGCATGTGCCACCATGCCCGGCTAATTTTTTTTGTATTTTACTACAGACGGGGTTTCACTATGTTGGCCAGGATGGTCTTGATCTCTTGACCTCGTGATCCACTCACCTTGACCTCCCAAAGTGCTGGGATTACAGGTGTGAGCCACTGCACCTGGCATTATTATTATTATTTTTGAGACAGGGTCTTACTTTGCCACTCAGGCTGGAGTGCAGTAGCATGATCAGGGCTCACTGCAGCCTTGCCCTCCCAGGCTCAAGTGATCCTTTCACCTCAGCCTCCCAAATAGCTGGGACTACAGACATGCGCCACCACGCCTGGCTAGTTTTTGTATTATTAGTAGAGATGGGGTCTTGCCATTGTTGTCCAGGCAAGAACTCCTGGTCTCAAGTGATCTGCCCACCTGGGCCTCCCAGAGTGCTGAGATTATAGGCATGAGCCACCACGCCTGGCAGGGATTGATCCTTATGGAGAAGAACTTGACTTACCCACTCCATGCTCGCTCTTCAAGCAGGTATGTGTGTCACGTCTGTGAGTGCGGGTGTGTGTGTGTACATGTGTCTCCAGGGCCAACTTCTCCCCTAGGCCCAGGGGCACAGTGCCTAGGGCCCATGATAAATTTAAGTGACCTACAGATATGGGTCAGGAGGGTATATATGTATAAAGGTCAGGAAGACTTTTTGTTTGTTTTTTGAGACAGAGTCTCTCTCTGTTACCAGGCTGGAGTGCAGTGGTGTGATCTCGGCTCACTGCAACCTTTACCTCCTAGGTTAAAGCGATTCTCCTGCCTCAGTCTCCTGAGTCGCTGGGACTACAGGCGCACGCCACCATGCCCAGTTAATTTTTGTATTTTTAGTAGAGACAGGGTTTCACCATGTTGGCCAGGATGGTCTCGATCTCTTGACCTCACGATCCAACCACCTGGGCCTCCCAAAGTGCTGTAATTATAGGCGTGAGCTACTGCGCCCGGCCAAGACTTTTAGTAACAAAACCAGCACCTACAATCTGTCAGGAGCCTTAAGAAATCTTGCCACCAGTCTCATGAGGTGGGATATAGTGCCCCCCCCCAATTTTTTTTAACGAAAAAATTAGGCCAGGCACGGTGGCTCACGCCTGTAATCCCAGCACTCTGGGAGGCTGAGGCGGGTGGATCACTTGAGGTCAGGAGTTTGAGACCAGCCTGGCCAACAGGGTGAAACCCTGTCTCTACTAAAAATGCAAAAATTAGCGGGGTGTGGTGGAACATGCCTATAATCCCAGCTACTGGGGAGGCTGAGGCAGGAGAACTGCTTAAACCGGAGGTTGCACTGAGTCAAGATCACGTCATTGCACTCCAGCCTGGGTGAAAAAGCAAGACTCATCTCAAAAAGAAAAAAAAATTAGTTGAGCATGGTAGTATGCACCTATAGTGTTAGCTACTTGGGAGACTGAGGCAGGAGGATTGCTTGAGGCCAGGAGTTCGAGGTTACAGTAAACTATGATTGCATCACTGCACTCTAGCCTGAATGACAGAGCAAGATTCTATCTCAAATAATAATAATAGTTCAAAGCACAGACTTTGAAGCCTGACACCCTGCAGGGTGTTATTCCAGCTTTGCTACTTACTTGCTGTGTGACTCTGGGTGAATGACTTCATGTCTCTGGGCCTCTGTTTCCCTTCCTGTAAAGTGACCATTTGTACCTCACAGGAGTGTTGTAGGAATTAAATAAGTTAATATAAGTTCTTGGGAAGAATTAGGTCCTGTTATGGTTGTGTGAAGATCTTTACACAAGTCCATCTGCAGGATGTGTAGTTGTTGGTCTGTGTGTGTATGTGTGTGTGTATATGTATGTGTGTGTGTGTATGTGTGTGTGTTCCTCTCTTGATCTCTGAGTGGTGTGTGTCAGCGTGTGAGACCATATGTGTATCTGTAGTAAAGGTCTAGGGGTCTCTGTGTTTTGGGGGTCTGTTCCTGTTTAGCTGTACACCTGAACTTTATGTCTTCTTGTGTGTGTAGGGATGTGTGTTGTGTGTGTTGGTAACCATATGACAGTGTGTTTCCACATGCTGGCGTGTGTCTGTGAAGCTGTTTCTATGTGGCTCTGGGAGAATGTCTGAGTGCCCACGTGTGACCTGGTGGGCGGCTGTGTGGATGTCTGTGTCGCCTGTGTTGGGTGTGAGTCTCTGGCTAGCCAGGATAGGTCTTTGTGTGTTTCTTCATTCCATGGAGGAGGAGATGAGGGGCTTGGATGGGACAGGAGAATGAGGGGTCACTCCCTGTCTGGTGCTGGGGCCGAGTCACTGCCTACTAGTGGCTGCTGTGTCATCCTCCAGTCTCTGTCCCTCCCTCCTGGCTGGTGGCAGACAGAGGGGGTGTGGGGGAACAGGGTAGGGGGTGGACTTGAGGCTGGACTTTTGTCTGGAAACTTGAACCTCCACCTATGCCCCCCATGTCCCTCTAGCCTTCCACATCTCCCTATAGCCTACCTACTATTGGGGCAGGGAATCAGGACTCCCCTGGAAATTAAGAACCATCACCTTGGCTCTGCCACAGACTTGCTGGGTGACCCTGAGACAGGCCCTGCCCCTCTCTGAACCTGTGAAATCCGATGTTTTAAAAGTGCTTCTTCCTCTGTGCCGAGGGTTGGGCCTGGCTGTGCACTGGGAGGGAAGTGCTGGGGTCTCTGAGGTTTGTGAAGTAGCTGGTGGTACTCTTCCCAGTAGGTGCTTAAGAGTTGGGGGCTGTGGCCTCAGAAATACCCAAGTCAGTCGAGGTATGATGGCTCACGCCTGTAATCCCAACACTTTGGGAGGCCGAGGCAGGACGATCATCCAAGGTTGGGAGTTTGAGACCAGCCTGGCCAACATGGAGAAACCCCCATCTCTACTAAAAACAAAAATTAGCCAGGTGTGGTGGTGTGCACCTGTAATCCCAGCTACTCAGGAGGCTGAGGCAGGAGAATTGCTCGAACCTGGCAGGTGGAGGTTGCAGTAAATCAAGATCGTCCCACTGCACTGTAGTCTGGTTAACAGAGGGAGACTCAGTCAAAAATAAATAAATAGGCCGGGCATGGTGGCTCATACCTGTAATCCAAGCACTTTGTTTTTTAATTTTTTATTTATTTATTATTATTTTTTTAATATTCAGTCTCCATAGAGACTGTCAAAAATTGCCAATGCCGACTGTATTTCAAGTTGTCATGGCGGGGTATTGGGAAACGTTTTCAATTAGCAATAATCACGCCTCGGATAAACCTCACTGGCTACGATACTGCCACTTCACAAAGCTAATCCAAGCATTTTGGAGGTCAAGGCAGGCGCATCACCTGAGGTTGGGAGTTCAAGACCAGCCTGACCAACACGGTGAAACCCCGTCTCTAAAAAAAATAAAATAAAAAATAAATAAATAAATAAGTAAATTAAATAAAAACCCAAGTCAGACTCTTGAACCCCATTTGCTAACTAGGTTTGCTCAGGCAGTCAGCTGTAGCCCTCTGAGCGCAGACTGCAACAATGCACGCTAAGAGCAGTCGGAGGGAGTTCGTAAAACTTGGAAAGACCTGACAAGTGGAAGCTACTATTATCACCATTATCATTTAAACAATCCCCAGACACAGGTTTTTCAGGGAGTTTCAGCCCACCAGGCAGTCCTCAGAAATCAGAAAAGAAATGGAAGGGTAGGAGCTCTGGAGTTTGCCAACTCTGGGTTTGCATATCTTGTTAAATTTCAGTGACCTACAGATATGGGTCAGGAGGGTATACATGTATAAAGACCAGGAAGACTTTTTGTTTGTTTTTTGAGACGGAGTCTCTCTCTGTTACCAGGCTGGAGTGCAGTGGTGTGATCTCGGCTCACTGCAACCTTTGCCTCCTAGGTTAATGCGATTCTTCTGCCTCTGCCTCCTGAGTAGCTGGGACTACAGGCGCCGCCACCATGCCCAGCTAATTTTTTTTATTTTTAGTAGAGACGGGGTTTCACCATGTTGGCAGGATGGTCTCCGTCTCTTCACCTCATGATCCGTCTACCTGGGCCTCCCAAAGTGCTGCAATTACGGGCGTGAGCCACCGCGCCTGGCCAAGACTTTGTTTTAGTAACAAAACCAGCACCTACAATCTGTCAGGAGCCTTAAGAAATCTTTCCACCAGTCTCATGAGGTGGGATATAGTGCCCCCCCAAATTTTTTAATAAAAAAATGTGCAAGTCATTTAACCTCTCTTTTTTTTCTTTTATAAATGAAGATTTTTCTCTCTTAACCTTCCAGAGCTGTTTTAAGGATTACAAATCTTGTCCTGAAAAGCGTAGCACAGAAGCTGTGCTTGCCAAGGCATTCATTATTATTATTATTGCAATTAATAATAATATCTCCATCCCCCTTGCACATTCTTTGTCTCCGGGGGGATTAAAAGGTAGAAAAAGAGGCTCCCAACACCATCAGAAGAGAGCCTTCTCCCTTAGTTTCATTCCCCATCCCCTCCAAACCCGCATACCTCCCAAACGCCGGAGCTGGGAGGCCAGCAGAGTCCAAGATACACATCCTTTGCCCAGCCGCGAAGACTAAAGCTAAAGCTCAGAGAGGGAAAACATTTCCCAAGCTCGCACAGCGGATCAAGATAGAAACTGGGATGAGCCTCGGAATTCCACCACTACCTCCACTTTCACCTGCGCATCACAGCCGGCTCGGGACTCAGTTTCCCCACCTACGTGACCACACCACACTAACCAGCGTCTCCTTTTGGAGAGCTCTTCTCGAATGGGGGCGCTGCACCAGCCGTAGAACAGGGTGGGTGGGGACGCCAGAAGTGAGGGGGACCTGCAGGCTGGGGTCTTTCCCGCCCGGGTCAGCGGGGACCCTCCCGGGCTAGTCTAAGCGCCTATTAATACCAGCCCCCGGGGCGGCGTGGCACTGCGCAGGCGCGGGCGGGGCGCCGGGTGCGCGCTAGCGAACGAGGGATTCCCTCTGACGTCATTGCTAGGATACCAAACAAACACTCCGCCGCGCCGGCCGAGCTCCTTATATGGCTAATTGCGTCACAGGAACTCCAGAGAGGCGGGGCCGGGATCCCCTCCCGCCGAGTGGCTCGGAACGCAGCCCCCGAGACCCCCAGGGCAACGAGGGTAGTGCGAGTGACCAGATCAAGTCCAGAACAGACCTCTCGCTGGAAGGTGCGGGATTCGATTTGGTGGGGCCGGAGATTTCGGGAAGTTTGTCCAGCAAGGGGCGGGTGACGTAAGCAGGGGGGCGGGTCCCGGCAAATAAATACAGGCTGGCGGGTCTGCTTCATTCATAAGACTGAGAGCTACGGCCACGGCAGGAACACGCGGAGCCAGGACTTGGAAACTTGATTATTGTGGTTCTTCTTGGGGGTTATGAAATTTCGTTAATTTTTTTTTCCGGAGAGAAAGTTTTTGGAAAGATTATTCTAGATATTTCTTCATTTTCTTTTGGAGGACGGACTTACTTTTTTCGTTTTCTTTATAACTCCCCTCCCCCAGTGGGACCCGCCGGACGCGTGGAGGAGACCGTAGCTGAAGCTGATTCTGTACAGCGGGACATCGCTTTCTGCCCTTGGGGGAGCAACACCTCCCTCGCCCCCGGGTCTTACGGAGCCTGCATTTTCAGGAGGGACAGCGGCATCCTGTGGGGACCTGGGCACCGCAGACAGACTGCACAGAAACTTTGCCATTGTTGGAACGGGACGCTGCTCCTTCCCCGAGCTTCCCCTGACAGCGTACTTTGAGGAGTCGCTCGGCTCACGCGGGACTTCCACGGCTCACCCCGGACTCGCACCTTACTTCCCCAACCCGGCCATAGCCTTGGCTTCCCGGCGACCTCAGCGTGGTCACAGGGCCCCCCCTGTGCCCAGGGAAATGTTTCAGGCTTTTCCCGGAGACTACGACTCCGGCTCCCGGTGCAGCTCCTCACCCTCTGCGGAGTCTCAGTATCTGTCTTCGGTGGACTCCTTTGGCAGTCCACCCACCGCCGCCGCCTCCCAGGTAAGTTTTTAATAGTAGGGGTGCTGCTTTGTACGTTTTATTTTTTAAGTCAAGGGTGAAAAGAATAACCCTCAATCCCCACATAAAGACGCGTCAGAACCCTAGATCTGAGATGGAAAAGGCTCACAGCGCACTTTGCAAACTGCAGAGAGTCGGGAGATGTTTGCAGTTGGTTGTGTGAGTGGAGCGCAGTGAGGGAACGAAAGGGGCAGGCAGGGCAGTCTTTGGAGGTGGGGAGGGAGGATGCACCGCTCAGTGCAACGTGTATGCGGTAGCGGGGCTGAGAACTTTGAGCCGGCCCCCGGGACTGTCCCCTGCTCGGGTTCCTGACCTGAAGCTAGCGCAGTTAGGCAGGTGGGGGAAATCCCGAAGAAGCTTCCAGTAGCCTCCTTTCCTTTCCTCCTCCTTCGGAGCGCCCACTTTGGTGCCGGGGCGCCCTCCACCCATCGGGAAGAGGGGCCTCGAACCCTCGGTCGCGCTGCCTCCGCCTCCTGCGCGGAGACGTAACGGGGGACCCGTGCGTAACGGCTGACGCGCTGGAATCCTCCGTCTGACGCGGGGCACGCACGGCGCGCGGCGCCCCCTTCGTCCGCCCCGCCCCTGACGTCCCGGGAGCGTTCTATTTTGGAACGCCGGGGCCACGTTGCTAAGGGAGGGGGCAGCCCGGCCTTTCGATTGGCCGCCGGGGCGCGGGCCTTGGCCAATCAGCTTTCCCTTCCTATTTGTAGAGTGCAGTTTCCTTCCCCCTCTCTGTCCCCGGAACCCGTGGTTCTTTGGCGGCTGGGTCTCTTTTCGGCACTTCTAGAAAGGCAGAGCGAGGGGATCCCTGTCGTGACAAGAGCGGCTTTCTGCGATCCAATGGATCTGCGAGGCCCTTGCGGGGATCTGGTCCCTGGGCTCTCAGGAGCAGGGAGTGTCTGTCTGTGCGCCGGCGTTTCTTGGGAAGATACGGTGGCTGTCACCCTCTTCTCCAGGCACACAGAGACACGTTCCCACTCCGTCTGCTCCGGATGCCCGGTCCCTGCGGTGTGTCCCAAGACCGGACTAGAACCGCGAACCAAAGGGCAACCAGCCAGGTGGTCTCCGGGAGCTCCGCCCCCTCTGGGTTCCCAGGACGCTCATTGGCCGGCGAGCCAGCCCATCCCTCACCACGCCCCCCGGGAGAGTAGTTAAGCCTTCAGAGCAGTTCCAGGAGTCCATTTACGGGAGGGGGAGATGGGCGCTGCTGAGGCTTGGGGGCTCAGGTCCCGAACCATCCCCCTCCGCGACTATCTGAGGGAGCCCCGGTGGTTACTTTTCTCTGCCTGTCCGTTCACCCTACCCCGTCACTCGTCAGTCTCACTCTGAGAAGAGACAGTAACTTGAAACGTTGTTCTAAACTCCTAGGCCCGTCTCCCAAACACCCTTTTTACTGGGACCCCCTCCCCTGCATGGGACCTCGCGCAGAGGTGTGTGTGTGTGTGTGAGTGAGTGTAGAGAAAGGCTTGGCCTAAGGCCTCTCCTTCTCCCTCCCCTTGTCTCTGGGGTGGGGGTGGGGTGTTGTGGCTGTGTGTGTGGCTGTGGCTCCGTCCCGGGGGTTCTGTCACCCGGCTGTGTCCAGCCTCCTCTCCACCCCCCACACCTAAGAGTCACCAAGCCGGGGTGTGATTCACCACCCGCTGGAACCGTGCAACCTTTCCCCGAGGAAGAAGGAGGAGGTAGAAGCCAGTTGAGCAGAAATCCTCTCATTAACCACTGCGTCACGGTGTAGTGGAAGGGTGGGTGTTGTGGCTTTTTCCCTGTGACACACACATCCACACTCGCTCACCCTGTGCTCACTCACGGGGTCGGTGTGTGTTATGTGTGTTGGGTATGTGTGTGTCGGTGTCTTTGTTTGTGTGTCTACGCCTGTGTGTGTATGTGTCACCCCGTAGGAGTGCGCCGGTCTCGGGGAAATGCCCGGTTCCTTCGTGCCCACGGTCACCGCGATCACAACCAGCCAGGATCTCCAGTGGCTTGTGCAACCCACCCTCATCTCTTCCATGGCCCAGTCCCAGGGGCAGCCACTGGCCTCCCAGCCCCCGGTCGTTGACCCCTACGACATGCCAGGAACCAGCTACTCCACGCCAGGCATAAGTGGCTACAGCAGTGGCGGAGCAAGTGGCAGTGGTGGGCCTTCCACCAGCGGAACCACCAGTGGGCCTGGGCCTGCCCGCCCAGCTCGAGCCCGGCCTAGGAGACCCCGAGAGGAGACGGTGAGTAAGGGGCCTCAGAACTTGGCCTGGGTATGGGGAGGCAAGAGAGGCAGGAAGTTTCTCATGAATGGAAGGGGCTCCATTAAGGCCTCCGTGGTACAGAAACCCCAACATCCTTGCTACATGAGCGAGGACTGGAGGCTTGTTTTTTGGCTACTGGGGGTTCTGAAAGAAGTAGAGGTTTGGAATGGGTGGAGGAGCACTGTATCCCAAATCTCATGGCCTCCATTTCCCCAACTCAGCTCACCCCAGAGGAAGAGGAGAAGCGAAGGGTGCGCCGGGAACGAAATAAACTAGCAGCAGCTAAATGCAGAAACCGGCGGAGGGAGCTGACCGACCGACTCCAGGCGGTGAGGACAGGCCCTGGGGTGGGAGAGGGGATGGTGACGGGAGCTCTCTCCCCATTCTCTGACCACCTCTCCACTTGTCCCTTTATCCTGTGTTGAGAACTACACATTCCACATATGGAACTTGGTACTGGTGTGGGCACATGGGGTAGCCCCAGGCATGAACACATACCCCCACGTACTTAAATCCACTCCTGCCTTCCCCATTTCCTGACCCCTTGCCCTAGTTTCCTAGCCTTTGTTTTATCCCGAGGGGCCACATGGGGCCCTTGAGGAGAGGGGAGCTCCTCTCATTTCTTCCATCTGGTCTTTGGCAAGTAACAACCCATTTTGCCTCAGTTTCTCCATCTCTGCAAACCCTCATCAAATCTCCCAGGCTCCTTCTACCCTTAACATTCTGGAGAGCCTGTGAAATGAGATTATTCCACCTCCTGCCCTAGCTACCCACAGTTCTCCTGGTGCTGGTGGCATCCCCCAAAACCCACTCCCTTACTACATCCACCCGTGGTCTGAGAGTTCCTGCGGTATGCCTGCAGAGTGAGCTGTTACTCCTTGAAGGAACAAGGGAATTGTCAACTTTCCTGCTCTTCCCGGGGAGGTAGAGAGGGAGGGGTGATAGAAGGGGACACATTAAAATCACATAACAGTGGCTCATGCCTGTGATCCCAGCACTTTGAGAGGCCAAGGCAGGAGGATCACTTGAGCCTAGGAGTTTGATACCAGTCTGGGCAACATAGGGAGAATTGTCCCTACAAAGAAAAAAAAAAAAATTAGCTTGGTGTGGTGGTGCACACCACTGTGGTCCCAGCTACTCTGGAGGCTGTGGTGGGAGGATCCCTTGAGCCCGAGACTCTGTCTCAAAAAGAAAACAAACCACATAACGATTATTCATTCATTCAACAAACCTCCTGCACACCAGAGACTTCCCCATAAACCTGGCCCCTTCCCTACTATCCTTTGGACAGATGGGGGAGACTGAGGCTCCTAGAAGGCAAGACCCTTGCCCCAAATCCCATGGCCACCAGGATTCCATCTCAGGGGGTGTTTGCTCTCAGCCGGGGGCTGCCTTCCAGCAGCAAATCCAGGAGAGCCATGACCCGAGTTTCCCGGTCACTGACATGCTTTTTTCTCCTTCTTCCCCCTTCTTCGGTGACCTGGCCTCCCCGGCCTCAGGAGACAGATCAGCTGGAGGAAGAAAAAGCAGAGCTGGAGTCGGAGATCGCCGAGCTCCAAAAGGAGAAGGAACGTCTGGAGTTTGTGCTGGTGGCCCACAAACCGGGCTGCAAGATCCCCTACGAAGAGGGGCCCGGGCCGGGCCCGCTGGCGGAGGTGAGAGATTTGCCGGGCTCAGCACCGGCTAAGGAAGATGGCTTCAGCTGGCTGCTGCCGCCCCCGCCACCACCGCCCCTGCCCTTCCAGACCAGCCAAGACGCACCCCCCAACCTGACAGCTTCTCTCTTTACACACAGTGAAGTTCAAGTCCTCGGCGACCCCTTCCCCGTTGTTAACCCTTCGTACACTTCTTCGTTTGTCCTCACCTGCCCGGAGGTCTCCGCGTTCCCCGGCGCCCAGCGCACCAGCGGCAGTGACCAGCCTTCCGATCCCCTGAACTCGCCCTCCCTCCTTGCTCTGTGAACTCTTTAGACACACAAAACAAACAAACACACGAGGGAGAGAGACTTGGAAGAGGAGGAGGAGGAGGAGGAGAGAGAGGGGAAGAGACAAAGTGGGCGTGCGGCCTCCCTGGCTCCTCCGTCTGACCCTCTGCGGCCGCTGCGCCATGCCATCGGACAGGATTCGTTGTATTTTGTCCAGCCTCTTGTTTCTGTGCCCCGGCGAGGCCGGAGAGCTGGTGACTTTGGGGGCAGGGGGTGGGAAGGGGATGGACACCCCCAGCTGCCTGTTGGCTCTCTGATGTCAACCTAAGCTCTGGGGATGGGTGGGGAGGGGGGTGGGGTGACGCCCACCTTCGGGCAGTCTTGTGTGAGGATGATGGGACCGGGTGGGAGGTGGGCTGAGGGGGCAGGCTGGAGTCCTCTCCAGAGAGGCTCAACAAGGAAAAATGCCACCCCCCACCCAGCGTCTCCCACACCCACCCTTTTAGGGGGGTGCCTAGGTTGGTTTCCCCTGTACTCCCGACTTTAGCTTATTTATCCCACATTTCCATGGGGTTAGATCCTCTTTCTCTCTGGGCAGAATTGAGCCCCTCCTTAAAGGGAATTCGATGCCCCCCCCAGAATAATCTCACCCCGACCAGACTTCTTTTGAAATGTGAACGTCCTTTCCTGACTGTCTAACCACACCCTCCCAGGAAAACTGGCTCTGATTGGAATCTCTGGCCTCCTAAGGCTCGCCACCCCGAAATCAGCTCCCCAGCCCTGTTTCTGACGACAGTGTTATCCCAAGCCCCTGGCCCCTGCCAGCCGACCCTCCTGGCCTTCCTCGTTGGGCCGCTCTGATTTCAGGCAGCAGGGGGTGCTGTGATGCCGTCCTGCTGGAGTGATTTATACTGTGAAATGAGTTGGCCAGATTGTGGGGTGCAGCTGGGTGGGGCAGCACCCCTCTGGAGGAATAATGCCCCCCACTCCCTAAAGCCTCTCCTCGGTCTCCCCTCCATCCATCCCCCTTCTCCCTCCCCTCAACAATGAGTTAGACTCAAGGGGGGTGACAGAACTGAGAAGGGGATGACAGTCCTCCATCTATGTGGCCTCTCTCTCTCTCCTCAGGACCCTCAGCCCTAATCCCTGGCCTTTTTCTTCAAGGCCCCTGACCCATCCCCAGCCTAGGACGCCCTTCTCCCATCCCTTGGCCCCCAGTATCCTCTCTAGGAAGGGAGCAAGGGGGTGTGACATTTTTCCAGAGAAGATTTCAGGGCTGAGGCTTTAGTACCCCTAAACCCCCAATATTTTTGGACTGGCAAACTCATGGGGCTGGAATCTCATGATCCCATGCCCAAGTCCCCCCAGCCCCAACCCTGGTTTTAGCTCTTCCACCCCGCCGTTCCCTGCGCTTCATCTCATGAGGATTTCTTTATGAGGCAAATTTATATTTTTTAATATCGGGGGGGTGGGCCACGACGCCCTCCATCCGTGCTGCATGAAAAACATTCCACGTGCCCCTTATCACGTGTCTCCCATCCCGATCCCAGACCCATTCCGTAGCTATTTATCCCTTTCCTGGTTTCTGAAAGGCAATTATATCTATTATGTATAAATAAATATATTATATATGGGTGTGTGTGTGCGTGCGCGTGTGCGTGAGTGTGTGAGCGCTTCTGCAACCTCAGCCTAGGTCATGTTGGCCCTCAAAGCGAGCCGTTGAATTGGAAACTGCTTCTAGAAAACTGGCTCAGCCTGTCTTGGGCTGACCCTTTTCTGATCGTCCCAGCCCCTCTGATCGTTCCTGACGGTCTCTCTCCCTTCATCTTTTCTCCCCGCCTATGTTCATCTGACCATTTCCACTTGTCTCCTTTGTGACTGTCCCTGCGGTTGCCCCAGCTGTTGTCTGACACTGGGTTCATTGGGGACATGAGATTTTATTTTCTGTGAGTAAGCCCCAGGGATCGTAGATTTTTACAATCTGTGAGAATTCTGGGTGCGAGTGTGAGAATGTGAGCAGGGCCTGCCCTGCCAATCACAATTCAATGACTCCCTGGTCCCCCCACCCCCTGCTGTATTTGTGGTTCTCTTTTTGTATTTTGCACCTGACCCCGGGGGGAGGCTGGGGCAGACTGGCGATGGGCTGTCCCCTCTCCCTTGGTTCTGCACTGTTGCCAATAAAAAGCTCTTAAAAACGCATTTGTCAGGGTGCAGTGTTTATTTCCTCCTGATGCCCCCTGCCTGACTTCCTTTTAGTAAGAGGGGGTGAGGTTAGATTGTTGGAAGGACTACACACACACACACACACACACACACACACACACACACAGACACACACACCCATGCAGGAACTCCTGCTAGTTAATGGGGCTACAGCAGGCTGAAAGGAAGGCAGATAGTCAGAAGGACTTCCTGTATACACAAGCAGTGCCTCCCAGGCACGTAGCTCACGCCTGTAATCCCAGCACTTTGGGAGGCCGAGATGGGCAGATCACTGGAGGTCAGGAGTTTGAGACCAGCCTCGCCAAGATGGTGAAACCCTGTTTCTACAAAATTTACAAAAATTAGCCTGGTGTGGTGGTGTACACCCATAATCCCAGCTACTTGGGAGGTTGAGGAAGGAGAATTGCTTTAACCTAGGAGGCGGAGGTTGCAGTGAGCTTAGATCGCACCACTGCACCCCATCCTGGGCAACAGAGTGAAACTCTGTCTCAAAAAAAAAGGAAGCGGACAGAAGTTTAGCCTGCAGGTGTGGGGTGACAGAGGTCTCCTGGTGATGGAGCTTGTATGCTCAATGGGTTAAAAGCAGATACTAAGGAGATAAGCTACACGCAGAAGAAGCTTAATGGGCTGGGCACAGTGGCTTGCACCTGTAATCCCAGCTCTTTGGGAGGCCAAGGTAGGAGGCCAGCCTGGGCAACACAGTGAGACCCGCCCCCCACCCCAAACCCATCTCACTATGTTGAGAAGAAAAAAAAAAAGAAGAGGATCTTGAGAAACTTGCACAGCAAACTACTAAGGACCACTCAGGCTAAGAATGAGGACTCATCTTGGTTTTTTTTTTGTTGTTGTTGTTTTTTAACAAATTACAACTACAAAAACTGCAATCACCACACTGAAGATGTGTTTCCTTTTGTTTTCATATGACCACTACTGGGGCCAACCCAAGACTGACCAAAGAAAATACATTGTCATTTTTTTGTTGTTGTTCAAAGATAGAGCGGAGCCATCCCCATTGCAAAATCCAAACCCTCTCTCATTTGCCTAACAGCAAGTCCTCTGGGAATTGAGGTGAGGGTACAGCAGTCGCTTAGACGCGTTGGTAAATGCACAAGCAAGGGCGGATGTCATGGTGGAATTCCATTTATTAATGCATTCAAAAAAATGTGCTGGCACCTACCCAACTGTGCCGGGCAGTGTTGAAGGCACTGCAGGGACTGAGCATCAGGTTCTGTCCTCCTGGGGCTCACAGTCCACTGGGGGACACACACCCCGTTCCAGTCAGGCGCAGCCTAAAGTGGATGGGGTTGGGGGAGCCCACGGGGCTAGGGAAGCAGAGCAGGGACACACCTAGCTTGGACTGGGAGTCGGGAAAAACTTTCTGGGGCGGGGGCCAGCTGAGCTGAGTCCTAGAGGATAAATAAAGAGTATAGAAAGAACTAGAAAAAGGCTGAGACAAAGAAAATAGCACAGGCAAAGATCTGTTGGTGGGGAGAAGGCTTGAGACATTGAGAACACTTAGAGGGCTGGGTGGGGTGGCTCACTCCTGTAATCCCAGCACTTTGGGAGGCCAAGGCGGGTGGATCACCTGAGGTCAGAAGTTCAAGACCAGCCTAGCCAACACGGCGAAACCCTGTCTCTACTAAAAAATACAAAAAAAATTAGCTGGGCGTGGTGGTAGGGTTCTGTGATCCCAGCTACTCAGGAGGCTGAGGCAGGAGAATCGCTTGAACGCAGAAGGCTGATGTTGCAGTGAGCCGAGATAGCGCCACTACACTCCAGCCTGGGCAACAGAGTGAGACTCCATCTCAAAAAAAAAAAAAAAAAAAAAAGAGAGAGAGAGAAAACTTAGAGGTTCGTGGGGACTGGAGATACAGATGTGGAAAGAGGGGTTAGTAGAGACCAGATTCTGCAGGTATTATGATGACATTCCCAGCTAAGGAGTTTAGATCTTCTCTTCAGAGCACTGGGGAGCCATCGCTGGTTTTGAACATGAGAGGGGCAGGAGCAGGTTTGTGATTTAGGAAAGACCCCTCTGGTCCCAGACTGAGGGTGACTGTGAGGGTGACTGGAAGGGACAGGAGTGAGACTGAGCAGGAGACCAGGGAGGAAGTGGGGTGGGGACCCCGAGGGAGAAGGGGTGAGGAGGAGTCTAGAACAGGGCCAGGGACATAGGACAGAGAGAAGGGGAAGGATTCAGCAGACATTGAAGAGGCAATACAGTTGGGGCTTGGTGAGCAGCAGGCTTGGGAAGGAAAATGCAAAGCAGTAATAAATAGCATGGGCCAAGTGGTCTGAGTGAGGCTGGGCATGGTGGCATGCACCTGTGGTCCCAGCTACTCAGGAGGCTGAGGTGGGAGGACTGCTCGAGCCAGAGAGTTCGAGGCTGTAGTGAGCCATGATCGTATCGCTTCACTCCACCTTGGGTGACAGAACGAGACCCTGCCCGCCCCCCAACCCCGCAAACAAAAAACATTGCCTATGAGTTAGCCTTGCTCTACACGGAGCAATTTTCTGGTTTCTTTTTGTTTTTCTTTTTGTTCGAGAAAGAGTCTTGCTCTGTCACCCAGGCTGGAGTGAAGTGGCATGATCTTGGCTCATTGCAACCTCCATCTCCCGGGTTCAAGAGATTCTCCTGCCTCAACCTCCAGAGTAGCTGGGATCACAGAACCCTACCACCACGCCCAGCTAATTTTTGTATTTTTTTGTTTGTTTGTTTTATAGATTTATTTTCAAAGAGAAAAACACTTACACGATTTAAATATAAGTCCCTCAGAATTACTCTGTCAGAGCCACCAACAATACCGAACTGTGTCCTTACTGCCAGACATTCGTCAGTATTATCTATGTCCTCTCAACAAAGCCAAAGGGTCTGATACTTTATTCATATACATCCTTCTTATCTGCAATGTAATCTACAATTTATTGTGGACACATTAACTTTTCCACATCTAAATCAGGAATTTCAAACCCAAATTCGTCTTCCATGGCCATGATAATCTCCATTTGGTCCAAATTGTCTAAGCCCAGGTCTTTCATAAAATGAGAATTTACAGAAAGCTTCCCTGGGTCAATCTTGCCAGAGTTTCAATACGTAAAGAACACGGTCCTGGATGCCCTCTAACGTCAAAGGGGGTGCTTCACAATACTGGTGGCACAACTATGTAACTCTAGGAACCTGCGCGAGCACCGAGGCCGGCTGCAAAGACCCGGGCCTCGTCCAGGTCCCCGCGGAGCACAGAGCAGTGCTGAAAGGCTGGGCAGCAGCCAGCATGGAGACCCGGGGCAGCGGCACCAAGGCCGGAGGCAGGCGGCGGACACAGGAGGAAAGGACACGAGATGCCATGGCTCCCTAATTTTTGTATTTTTAGTAAAGATGGAGTTTCACCATGTTGGTCAGGATGGTCTCAAACTCCTGACCTTGTGATCCACCTGCCTTGGCCTCCCAAAGTGCTGGGATTACAGGCATGAACCACCGCACCCGGCTTCAGTTTTTAAAGTAAAAAATATATATATAAAAAAAAAAAACAGAAACAGAAAAGAAAAAAGACCGGGTTGCCTTGGACAAGAGACTTCATCTCCCTGAGCCTTCATTTCCTCATCTTAGAATGGGGCTGTTATGACGGGGCTGTTTTGAGGAGTTGCAAGCTAAGTGCAGAGTGAAGACCCCATCATCTTGATTGGGGTCACCCTGATCCCTCGATATCCCATAATACTCCCCCTCTCATCCTTCAAGTGTCTGCTCTAATGTTCCCGTGACACCTTATGAGCTCAGTTCTCCTTATGAGAGGGCCTCACTGTTCTGTTTCCTTTGCAGCCCTTATCCCCTTTGTAATTGTTAATTAAATGTGTAATTACATGATGGCTGAATGTTTGTCTCTCCCACTGGATGAGTGCACCAGGAGACCAAGGCCAGGGCTGTCACCACCGCTGTGTCCTCAGCAAATGCTTGTCTGAGTGACTGACAGATGAACAAATGAGCAAGTATTTGATTAATAAGTGCATGCGTGATTAAATAAATGAGTGGCAAATGACTGCATGAGTAAGCAACTGAAGGGGAGAAATCGACGGTAATTTCCAGACTGCCAATATCCCAGAACTGTGTAGATGAGTTTTTCTCTTTTGGAGCAGTTTTTGATACTCCGGATGGGGGAAATAAGTAACGCCAGTCAAACGTCGGAGTGGCGGAGAAAATAGTTTGCGATGAGGAGGGCCGCAGCGACCTCTCCAGGTGCAGGCTGGAGGAGCGCGTCCCGAGCAATCAGTAAAACAAAGTGCGGTTTGAAAAAGACGCCGAAGCTAAGGAACTACCAGCCGTCGCCCGAAAGGTGGAATTGAACCACTCTGTCGCTAAACAGCTACAGGTTTGAAGCCTGCACCCCAGACCACTGAGGCTCATCCGGGCGACACTCTACGTTTCCCGAAAAGCTATATAAGGATCATAAATGCTTACCTTTTAGAGTTACGGTCGCATCCTTTGGGGACGTGTGAGATAGTTGGCTTCAAGGGTTATAAATTCTCCCCACTCCTTTATCATGAAGGATGTCCTTATAAAATGCTGCCTTCACTTCGCACAGCATGAATCATCCTCGCTCACAAAACCATCTCATTTACATAGCGCCACGCATTCTGGGAAGCAGCGCCTGAGCACCTGGCAAGCTATTAAAGGGCCCAGGACCCCCCTTTTCCAAAATGAAAAGTCAGCTTTTTAAGAGGAGAGATTCATGATTTGGCATTCAGAATCGCCTTCTCGGAAAATTCCGATTTCTCCTTCTGCGGAGGAGTGAGTGGGTTCCTGTTAGAGTCTGATTCACCCTGGCCCCGAAGGCTTTGGGCAGGTGGCTATAGGGCTGGTGCGACACCTGCTGTTCTTTTGTGGAATTGCGTGACTCCATAGAGCTCCGCGTTCATTCAAACGTTTATTGAGCGTCTACGGAGTCCCAGGGACTGTCCTCCGTGCTGGTGATAACAGACATCCCGTCCCGATTGAGTTTAAACACTAGACATAATCAATTTCTGCACTTGCGTTTTATGGTTGGGGAAACAGACAGGCTCAGAAACGGATAGTACCATATCCCAGTTAAAACAGCTCATCCACTTAAGGAACTCGAACTGGTGTTATAATTTTTATCACAAAACAGGTGATTCTTTTTTCTTAAATTTTTATATGTTTAGGAGTTACAGGTGCCGATTTCTACATGCATGTGTTGACTGTATCGTGGTGAAATCTGGGCTTTTAGTGTACTCACCACAAAAAATTCTTCAATATTCTAAGTCAGTGATTATTCGGCAACAATACCATTCTCCTGCGTGAAACTCCCATGACTTCCATTTCAGAGTAAAAGTCAGAGTTCTCACCCTGCTTGACAAATCCCTGTAATCCAGCCCTATGACTCCTCTGATCCTGTCTCACATACTCCTCTTCCCTCCTATTCTTGGCTTCTGGCATACAGACGTCGTCTAGCTGCACACATCAAGCATGCTGCCTCCACAGGGACTTCGTGCTTGTTGATCCCTTAGCCTGGATCTCCTCCTCTTCACATGTTTCCATGGCTCACCGCCTCCCTTCACTCTGTCATCTGATCAAATATCAGCACTCAGTGTGGCCTTCCCTGACGACCCAGTTTAAAATAGCAAGTGGTCGGGCAAGGTGACTCACACCTGTAATCCCAGCACTTTGGGAGGCCGAGACTGGTGAATTACCTGAGGTCAGGAGTTCGAAATCAGCCTGGCCAACGTGGTGAAACCCGGTCTCTACCAAGTGTACAAAAATTAGCCGGGAGTGGTGTTTCATGCCTGTAATCCCAGCTACTCAGGAGCTTGAGGCAGGAGAATCGCTTGAACCCGGGAGGGGGAGGTTGCATTGAGCCAAGATCACGCCATTGCACTCCAGCCTTGGTGACAAGAGTGAAACTTGGTCTCAAAAAAAAAAGCGAGCTCTGCCACTCCATCCCCTTAACCTGCTACACGTTTCCCCAACACTCTGATCACCACATGCCATTCTCTGTGTCTATTATTTGCTTATTGTCTGTCTGTTTCTGCTAGAATATCAGTGCCATGAAACTATGCAGTTTGGTTTGGTTTGTTTGTTTTTTGAGACGGAGTCTCACTCTGTCACCCAGGCTGGAGTGCAGTGGCGTGATCTCAGCTCACTGCAACCTCTGCTTTCCGGGTTCAAGTGATTCTCCTGCCTCAGCCTCCCAAGTAGCTGGGACTACAGGCACCCACCACCAAAACCCAGCTCAGTTTTGTATGTTTTGTAGAGACGGAGTTTCACCATGTTGTCCAGGCTGGTCTCAAACTCCTGACCTCAGGTGATCCTCCCACCTCAGCCTCCCAAGCACTTTTGTTTTTGATCATTGCTGTATCCCTAGTGCCTAAAAAGTACTTGAGAACATAGCAGATATTCAGTAAATGTCTGTGGAACGAATAAAGGAATATTATCACTGTCTTTTTCTTTATTCTTCTTCTTCTTCCAGGCAGGATCTTACTTTGTCTCCCAGGCTGGAATGCAGTGGCGCAAAAATGGTTCACTGCAGCCTCGACCTCCCAGACTCAAGGGATCCTCCTGCCTCAGCCTCCGTGGGATGACAAGCATCACGCCCAGCTAATTTTAAAATTTTTTGTAGAAACTGGGGCCTCACTTTGTTGTCCAAGGTGGTCTCGAACTCCTGGCCTCAAGCAATCCTCCCGCTTTGGCGTCCGAAAGTGCTGGGGTTACAGGTGTGAGCCACAGCACCTGGCCTCACTATCCTTCTTTTTTTTTTTTTTTTTTGAGACGGAGTTTCGCCCTTGTTACCCAGGCTGGAGTGCAATGGCGCGATCTCGGCTCACCGCAACCTCCGCCTCCTGGGTTCAAGCAATTCTCCTGCCTCAGCCTCCCGAGTAGCTGGGACTACAGGCACGTGCCACCATGCCCAGCTAATTTTTGTATTTTTAGTAGAGACGGGGTTTCA
>PVKV010008562.1:0-27854 GCA_004027835.1 Alouatta palliata | reverse complement strand
TATCCTTCTTTGAGCCTCAGTTTCCTCATTCGTATAACCAGACTAGTACAACTGATCTCACTGGAGAAATCCTAATATAAACGTCTGACACTGGATGAGGCGACTGGGAGGAGCTCAGTAAAGGCTGTTTCTGCCAGGCGCGGTGGCTCTCACCTGTAATCCCAGCACTTTGGGAGGCCAAGGTAGGTGGATCACTGGAGATCAGAAGTTCGAGACCAGCCTGGCCAACATGATGAACCCCCATTACAAGGAAAAATACAAAAAATTAGCCAGGCATGTTTTTTTGCACGTTTTAAACGTCTGTAATCCCAGCTACTCCGGAGGCTGAGGGAGGAGAATCCCTTGAACCCAGGAGACTGAGGTGGCAGTGAGCCGAGATTGCACTACTGCCCTCCAGCCTGGGCAACAGAGCGAGACTCCATCTCAATAATAAATAAATAAACCTGTTTCGCCGGGTGTGGTGGCTCATCCTGTAATCCCAGAACTTTGGGAGGCTGAAGTGGACGGGTCACAAGTTCCAGAGATTGAGACCATCCTGGCTAACACAGTGAAACCCCATCTCTACTAAAAATACAAAAAATTAGCCGGGTGTGGTGGCTAATTTTTTGTATTTTAGGAGAGACGGGGTTTCACCATGTCAGCCAGGATAGTCTCGATCTCCTGACCTTGTGATCCGCCTGCCTCAGCTTCCCAGAGTGCTGGGATTACAGGCGTAAGCCACCAGGCATGGCTGGGAAACAATATTATAACTGCTTCTGTGCATTTATTATATGCCAGGCCCCATGCCAAGGACTTTACCAGTAGGTATAGTTATGGTTGACAGTTTTCTTTCTTTCTAATATTTTTGTAGAGATGAGGTCGTGCTATGTTGCCTAGGCTTGTCTTGAACTCGTGGCCTTAAGTGATTCTCCCACCTCGGCCTTACAAAGTGCTGGGACTGCAGGTGTGAACCACCGTGCCTGGCCTAATGACAGTTTTCCATTTGAGGAAACTGAGGCTTTGAGAGGTCAAGTCACGTGCTCAAGGTCACATAGCCAAGGGGTGGTGGAGCCAGGATTCAAACCCAGGTCTGTGGATCTTTAGACCTCCATCTCTTCCCAGTCTCCCCAAGCGTCCCTTTGCTTCCCCCTTTCCCAGTTTCGATTTCTTTTCTTTACTTTTCTATTTTTGATGGAGTCTCGCTCTGTCACATGATCCTGGCTCACTGCAACCTCTGCCTCCGGGGTTTAAGTAATTCTCCTGCCTCAGCCTCTGGAGTAGCTGGGATTACAGGTGCCTGCCACCACGCCTGGCTATTTTTTGTATTTTTAGTACAGACAGGGATTCATCATGTTGGTCAAGGTGGTCTGGAACTCCTGACCTCAGTGATCCCTGGCCTCCCAAAGTGCTGGGATTACAGGTGTGAGCCACCACGCCAATCCTGTAGATTTTTCTTTTTTTTTTTTAGAGACAGGGTCTCCCTCTTGCTCAGGTTGAAGTGCAGTGGCATGATCACAGCTCTCTGTAACCTCGAACTCCTAGGCTCTAGCAATTCTCCTGTCTCAGCCTCCCGAGTAGCTGGGACTACAGGTGCGCACCACCATGCCCGGCTAATTTTTTATTTTTGGCAGAGAATGGGGTCTCACTATGTTGCTCAGGGTGGCCTCGAACTTTTGGCCTCAAGCAATCCTCCCACATTGCTTTGCAAAGTGTTGGGATTGCAGATGTGAGCCATCAAGGCTAGGCCTTGGATTACAGTTTTGAAACTGGAAGTTCAGGGAGGCCCTGCATTTGTTGCCGAGACAATCAGGATAGAGACAAGTGGGTGGATGAGAGAAGTTTGGGAGGCAGAATAGACATAGCATCATGACTTATTATTTGTGGGAGGTGAGTGTGTGTAAGCCCAGAGCCATACCCAGGTGTCTGGTCTTGTAACAACATGGGCAGTGAGGACATCCCTTAGTTGGAAATCAGATAGGATGAGGAAGAGGTTTGGTTAGATTTAGAGGGGAAGGGACATCCAGAAGCCGATGGACACATAGGTTTGGGCTCACTTGAGGTGGCTGCACAGTAGGCAGGGTGTGGGATCCATTAGTGATGTCTGCCTTGAGCAAGGCATGGGAAGTGGCTGCCAAGGCTTGGCTCACCTTGGAATGGGTGGTCCGTCAGCATCTTCCCCTCAATCATTTCTTTTTTGTTGAGACAGAGTCTCGCTTTGTTGCCCAGGCTGGAGTGCAGTATTGCAATCTTGGCTCACTGCAACCTCCACCCCCAGGTTCAAGCAATTCGCATGCCTCAGCCTCCTGAGTAGCTGAGATTTACAGGTGTGCACCACCACACCAGCTACTTTTTCTGTTTTTAGTAGAGACGGGGTTTCACCATGTTGGCCAGGCTGGTCTCCAACTTCTGGCCTCAAGTGATCAGCCCTCCTTGGCTTCCCAAAGTGGTAGGATTACAGGCATGAGCCACCGCACCCGGCCTCCCCACAATCATTTCATAACTTACAGAGATGGCAGAGGGAGCTTCCCCCCCAGAGATGGGGAAGGTTCTCCTGCAGTGTCACTTAAGTGCATTTCAGTGCAGCAGGGTGAAAGCTGGAGGGCTCTGGAAGCACAGGAGGCCTCGGGTTTTCCACAGGAGTCTTTATTACAGTGTAAATCCAAGCTCAGGCCTCCCCTGGGCCCCATGCAAAGCCCAGGCTTGGGGCTAGTGGCTTCCAGGAGACATCAACGCCTCACGGCGCCTCCAGCGGCGGGTCACGGAAATGCAGGGCGATGCCCTGCTTAGGCAACTACAAGTCCCAGCAGGCCCCGCGGCCAAGGTGCCTCGTCTTTCCTGGATTCGTGGAGAAGAGCCTCTTGGGAAATGTAGTCCTGGCCGCTCAGGCAATTAGCGCAGATTCCCTAGTGGGAGTGATCCTGACACCCACTGGGAAAAGGCTCGGGCCGAGAAAGGGAGTGGATGGGAACGGACAGGAGATTGAGGGGGGGCAGAGGGCTGCTGGGGGTGGGGGCAGGCGTCCCGCGGGCAGAGACACCGTTCTCATTCGGCTTTGGCTTTGGATCCGGAGACTGCGGCTGCTGCAGAGGCCAGGGCTCCGGTCCCTGGGATTTTAGCTCGGATCCTGAAGGAGAAACAGGTAGGGTCACGAGGTGGGGCAAGAGACGTGGGGTGGGCACCTGGGGAATACGGGGAAAGCTGGGTGGAAAACTGCCAGAAAGCCCGAAGACAGCTCCTGCTCACCACCTAGTGGCCTGTATTGGAATTGCCTCCTCAGCCTTCTCAAGGGGACATTACTCCAGATTTGGGGACAGCGAGAGTAGAAAGGAAAGGCTCCCAAGCTCCCCACTTCCCCCTCCCATCCACCTCCGCCCCATGCTCTTACTTAGCTTTGATGTGACTCAACTGATTGGTCACCAACCCCACATACTGGTCGATCTGAGCCTAGGGAGACCAAAAAATGGTGAAAGAAGGGATTGGAGGGGTTTCTTCTCTAGCTCACATAGGAGACTGCTTCCTCCCCAACCTCCAACTCAGGAGTTGTGAAGGGTGGCCCACCATGCCACCCTCGGCTCTAAACTTCATGGAATACACTAGATGCCAGTTGCAGGGTCAGTCAGCTGGGCTGTATGGAAAGTGATGTCAGGTGGAATGTACAAGTATCTGGCAGTGAGGCTGTGTCCTGGGCACGATGGTTAATCTTTGAGTGAGTTTGCATGTGTGTGTATTGTGGGGTAGGGTGAGAACAGAGCACATTGCTACTGGTCGGCAAGTCTCTGAGTGGATTGATTTGTATATTATTTATTTTATTTATTTTTTATTTCTTTGAAGACAGGGTCTTGCGCTGTCACCCAGCCTGGAGTTCAGTGGCATGATCTTGGTTCACCGCAACCTCAGCCTCCTGGGTTCAAGCTGTTCTCCTGTCTCAGCCTCCCAAATAACTGGGATTACAAGTGTGCACCAACATGCCAGGCTAATTACAGACAAGACTGCACCACTGCACTCCAGACTTGGCAACACAGCAAGATTCTGTCTCAGAAAAAAAAAAATAGTTTTACCATGTTGGCCAGGCTGGTCTCCATCTCCTGACCTCAAGTGATCCACCTGCCTCCACCTCCCAAAGCGCTGGGAATACAGGCATAAGACACTCAGCCATTTTTTTTGTTTTTTTAGATAGGTCCTTGCAGGCCAGGCTTGGGGGCTCACACCTGTAATCCCAGCACTTTGAGAGGCTGATGAAGCAGGCGGATCATGAGGTCAGGAGATCAAGACCAGCCTGGCCAACACAGTGAAACCCTGTCTCTGCCAAAAAATACAAAAATTAGCTGGGCGTGGTGGCACCTGCCTGTAGTCCCAGCTACTCTGGCAGCTGAGGCAGGAGAGTCACTTGAATCCAGGAGGCGGAGGTTGCAGTGAGCCAAGATCACACCACTGCACTCCAGCCTGAACAACAGAGTGAGATTCCATCTCAAAAAAAAAAAAAAAGATAGGATCTTGCTCTGTTGCCCAGACTGGAGTGCAGTGGCGTGATCATAGCTGACTGCAGCCTCGACCTCCTAGGGTTCAAGTCATCTTCTTGCCTCAGCCACCGGAGTAGCTGGGACTATAAGTGTGCACCACCATGCCTGGCTAATTTTTAACCTTTTTGTAGAAATAGGGTCTCACTATGTTGCCCAGGCTGGTCTTGAACTCCTGGCTTCAAGCAACCCTCCTGTCTCAATCTCCCAAAGTGCTGAGATTACAGTTGTGAGCCACTGTGGCTGGCCTGATTTAAATACAGTTTACTTATGAGTCTTAGTGATTCCAGCCTGTGAGGGATGGAGTTAGGACTAACCACCAGGACACATTATCATCTGGCTCCCAGCTGTGCTGGAAAGGGGCTGTCAGTCCATCCACCTGTCTCTGGATAGGATGGTCCTGCCTACGTCAGTGTTTTGGGCAACAACCATCCCAGTCTTGATTTTATTTTATTATTATTATTATTATTTTGAGACAGAGTCTTGCTCTGTCACCCAGGCTGGAATGCAGTGGCATTTAGCTGACACGTCAATTAAAATCAAGAGTGAAGGCCTAATCCCAGCACTTGGGCCAAAGGTGGGTGGATCGCCTGAGGTTGGGAGTTCAAGACCAGCCTGGCCAGCATGGTGAAACCCCATCTCTACTAAAAGTACAAAAAATTAGCCAGGCGTGGTGGCATGTGCCTGTAATCCCAGCTACTTGGGAAGCCGAGGCAGGAGAATCACTTGAACCCAAGAGGCAGAGGTTGCAGTAAGCTGAGATCTCTCCATTGCACTCCAGCCTGGGCAACAGAGCGAGACTCTGTCTCAAAAAAAAAAAAAAAAAAAAAGAGTGAAGGCTGGGCTTGGTGGCTCACGCCTTTAATCCCAGCACTTTGGGAGGCCGAGGTGGATGGATCACTTGAGGTCAGGAGTTTGAGCCCAGCCTGGCCAACAAGGTGAAACCCCATCTCTGCTAAAAATACAAAAATGAATTGGGCATGGTGACCATGTGCCTGTAATCCTAGCTACTCGGAGGCTGAGGCAGGAGACTGTCTTGAGCCCAGGAGGTGGAGGTTGTAGTGAGCTAAGATCCTGCCACTGCACTCCAGCCTGGGTAACAAAGACTTTGTCTCAAAAAAAAAGCCGGGCGCCTGTAATCTCAGCACTGTGGGAGTCCGAGGCGGGTGGATCAAGAGGTCAGGAGATAAAGACCATCCTGGCCATGGTGAAACTCCATGTCTATTAAAAAAAAAAAAAATCAGCTGGGCGTAGTGGCACGCGCCTGTAGTCACAGCTACTCGGGAGGCTGAGGGAGGAGAATCGCTTGAACCTGAGAGGTGGAGGTTGCAGTGAGCCGAGATTGTGCCACTGCACTCCAGCCTGGGCAACAGAGCAAGACCCTGTCTCAAAAAAAAAAAAAAAAAAGCCTGTCCTGGCTGATGCTGATGAGACATGTTAGTTAGGCTCTCGCTGCATTGAGAAAGTACCAAAGCCAGGATACCTGTGTCTACACATCTGTCAATGAGACCCTGGTTCTGGAAGGAGACAGTCAGACCCCTATGTTTAGCTGGGGTGCTGACAGCTGAGGGTGCCACACTCACCTGGTGCTGCCGGTACAGCAGGGGGATGGTGAACAGACTGATCACTCCTGTGGGTACAGGGATGGGGGGCATCAGGGTGCTTCCGAGAGATGAACAGTTCCATCTGGAGCACCATCCCGCACCAGACTCCAACTCCCACCTTGCCCCTCATGGCCTTCCCAGCTCACCCAGAATGAGAAGAGTCAAACCATTGAAGATGGCACCCACGAAGGTCAAGATGTAGAAGAGGAGGGCCAGCTGGGGGTGAAGGTCAGGGTCAGCAGAGCCCACCAGGCACTCCCTCCCAGGCTGTGAATTTACCCAGCCATCGCCCTCCCACCCCCTAGCAGGGCAGAGGTGAATGGGGGGACTCAGGAGGGACTGGGAGCTCCAGGCCACCTTGAGGGAATCCACGAGGTCTTCTACCAGGAAGAAATGCCGCAGCTGCGTGCCCGTGGAGACCACGCGGGAGGCGATCTGCTGGGACAAGCGTTCTGTCTGCTCCCGAGTCAGGGTTAGGTCCACATCCAGGTAGGCCCTGCCGGGACAAAGGGGTGTCGGGTGACTCAGTGGGTGACCGGCTCAGATTGGTGCAGGGGTGGCTGAAACAAGGGTGAGGAATGGGGGTCGGGAGACCAGAGTTAGGACTGAGGGGCGACTCAGACGAATCGCATGCAGAGGGCTGAGGTCGGGGTCAGGGTCAGGGATCCAGGATGAAGGGCACCAGGTTCAGATCAGAGATTCGGATTGGAGGGCAGGTTAGAGGATTGGGATGAAGAACCATCAAGATGGGTCGGGGTCCGGGTGGGAAGTAGTGCCTGATTTGAGGTCATGGGTCATGCTCTAGGGTCAGGGGTGCTGGGGTCCAGGAGCTCAGGGCAGGGGCCCGGGGTTCTCACTGGAAAGGGTTGGCTCCATCCCCCCGGTGCACGGCCTGCAGCACTTTGCGGTAAACCCTGAGAGAGATGGTGCCACAGAGCAGCAGCAGAGCCACGTGCGCGGCCACAGACACGATGCTGAAGTACAGGAGGCAGAGGAGGGAGACCATGAGGCCCGTGAAGACCACGCCCGACGTCCTCGTGTCCTTCCAGTACAGCAGGTCCGCCACTGTGGAGGGGCGGGGGGATCAGGGCTTGGACCTGACCTGGCTGGTCTCTTCACCTCCCTTTCCCTGTCCTACAGCTGAAAAATGACTTCTCAACACACCTGTTTGAGCACAACCTGATTTCCTTTTTTTTTTTGAGATGGAGTCTTACTGTGTCACCCAGGCTAGAGTGCAATGGCGCGATCTCGGCTCACTGCAACCCCCACCCCGGGTTCAAGTGATTCTCCTGCCCCAGCCTCCCCTAGTAGCTGGGATTACAGGTGCCTGCCACCATGCCCAGCTCATTTTTGTGTTTTTTTAGTAAAGATGGGGTTTCACCATCTTGGCCAGGCTGGTCTTGAACTCCTGACCTTGTGATCCACCTGCTTCAGCCTCCCAAAATGCTGGGATTACAGACGTGAGCCACTGTGTCTGGCTTTTTTTTTTTTTTGAGATACAGGGTCTCACTCTGTCACCCGGGTTGGAGTGCAGTGGTACAATCATAGCTCACTGCAGCCTTGACATCCTGGGCTCAAGCGATCCTATCACCTCAGCCTCCTCAGTAGCTGTGACTACAGGTGTGCGCCACCAGCTCAGCTAATCTTTGTGTTTGTTTTGTCTTCAGAGGTGGGGGTCTCTCTGTGTTGCCCAGGCTGGTCTCAAACTCCTGGCCTCAAGTTATCCTCCTGTATCAGCCGTCCAAAGTGCTGGGATTATAGCTGTGAGGCACAGCACCCAGCCTGATTTTCAAATTTTTAGTGGCCTCTTTTTTTCCATGCTTACCTCCCTTTTTCTCTCCCTAGAAAACCCAAGTTAACCATCTAGCAAGTCCCCTAATCTTACTCCTCGCCATATAATTATATGTGGACACAGAAATACAAACTGATCCCAGCACTTTGAGAGGCCGAGGCAGGCAGATCACCTGAGGTCAGGAGTTCAAGACCAGCCTGGCCAACATGGTGAAACCCCGTCTCTACTAAAAATACAAAAATTAGCCAGGCGTGGTGGCTCGCACCTTTATGTCCAGCTACTCGAGAGGCTGAGGCAGGAGAATCGCTTGAACCTGGGAAGTAGAGGGTGCAGTGAGCCGAGATCATGCCACTGCACTACAGCCTGGGCGACTGAGCGAGACTTTGTCTCAAAAAAAAGAAAGAAAAATGGAATTGTACACACGCTTTTCTGCATCATGCACACTTCACTTTACTTTTCCTCCTAATCAACTGAAATAGCTCCCTCTGCCCCTTTTTTCCAAAGACAGGGTCTCGCTCTGTCGCCCAGGCTGGATGCAGTGGCGCGGTCATAATTCACTGCAGCCTCGAACTTCTGCACTCAAGTCATTGTCCACCTTTGGCCTCCCAAAGCACTGGGATTACCGGTGTGAGCCACCATCCCTGATTACCTCTTCATTCATTCATTCCTATTTTTTTTTTGGACAGTCTCACTCTGTTGCCCAGGCTGGAGTGTCGTGGTGTGATCTGGTTCACTGCAACCTCAGCCTCCTGGATCCAAGCTATCCTCCCACCTCAGCCTCCTGAGGAGCATGCCACCACGCCTAGCTAATTTTTTTTATTTTTAGTAGACATGGGGTTTTGCCATGCTTGCCAAGTTGGTCTCAAACACCTGGCCTCAAGCAATTCACTCACCTGCCTTAGCCTCCTAAGTGCTGGGATTACAGACATGTGCCACCAGGTCTGGCCTTAATTCATTCTTTTTTTTTTTTGTGACGGAATCTTGCTTTGTCACCCAGGCTAGAGTGCAGTGGTGCAATCTTGGCCCACTGCAACCTCTGCCTTCTAGGTTCAAGCCATTCTCCAGTCTCAGCCTTCCGTAGCTGGGACTATAGGCGTGTGCTACCACACCCAGCTAATTTTTTGTATTTTTAGTAGAGATGCGGTTTCACTGTGTTAGCCAGTATGGTCTCCATCTCCTGACCTCGTGATCCACCCACCTTCGCCTCCCAAAGTGCTGGGATTACAGGCATGAGCCACTGTGCTCGGTGGTATATTTTTAGTTTTAGAGACAGGGTCTCACACTGTCACCCTGGCTGGAGTGCAGTGGCATGATCATGGCTCACTGCAGCCTCAAGACTCAAGCAATCCTCCCACCTCAAGCCTCCTAGCAGCTGGGACTACAGGTGGTACCACCATATCTGGTTAATTTTTTTGGGGGGGAGGACATTCTTCCTCTGTCACCCAGACTGGAGTTCAGTGGTATAATCTCAGCTCACTGCAACCTCTGCCTTCCTGGTTCAAGAGATTCTCATGCCTCAGCCTCCCAAGTAGCTGGGATTACAGGCATTAGCCACCATGCCCGGACAGAAGAATTTTTTAAATATTCTGTAGGTTGAATTCCTGGCTTCACGTGATCCTTCGCCTCGGCCTCCCAAAGTGTTGGGATTACAGGATTGAGCCACCATGTCCGGTCAGATGTGTTTTTTAATGTCATAAATTTTGAAACACTGCTAACTAGTAAGACCATAACAGTTCTTATTTCCACAAGAAGCAAGAGAAAGATCTTTTCCTGGCCAGCCACAGTGGCTTACACCTGTGATCCCAGTATTTTGGGAGGCCGAGGTGGGTGGATCACAAAGTCAGGAGTTCAAGACCAGCCTGGCCAATATGGTGAAACCCCATCTCTACTAAAAATACACACACACACACACACACACACACACACACACACACACACACATAGCCAAGCGTGGTGGCAGGTGCCTATAGTCCCAGCTACTAGGGAGGCTAAGGCAGGAGAATTACTTGATCCTGGGAGGCAGAGGTTGCAGTGAGGCAAGATTTCGCCACTGCACTCCAGCCTGGGCGACAGAGCAAGATTCCATCTAAAAAAAAAAAAAAGGCTGGCCATGTTGGCTGAGGCCTGTAATCCCAGCACTTTCGGAGGCTGTGGCGGGCAGATCTCGTGAGGTCAGGAGTTCGAGACCAGCCTGACCAACATGCAGAAACCCTGTCTCCACTAAAAATACAAAAATTAGCTGGGTGTGGTGGCACATGTCTGTAATTCCAGCTACTTGGGAGGCTGAGGCAGGAGAATGTTTTGAACCCAGGAGGCAGAGGCTGCGGTGAGCCGAGATCACGCCATTGCACTCCAGCCTGGGCAACAAGAGCAAAACATTGTATTAAAAAAAATTTAAAGCCGGGCGCAGTGGCTCACGCCTGTAATCCCAGCACTTTGGGAGGCCGAGGCAGGTGGATCACGAGGTCAAGAGATCGAGACCATCCTGGTCAACATGGTGAAACCCCGTCTCTACTAAAAATACAAAAATTAGCTGGGCATGGTGGCACGTGCCTGTAGTCCCAGCTACTCGCGAGGCTGAGGCAGGAGAATTGCTTGAACCCAGGAGGCGGAGGTTGCGGTGAGCCGAGATCGTGCCATTGCACTCCAGCCTGGGTAACAAGAGCTGAACTCTTTCTCAAAAAAAAAAAAAAAAAAAAGATATTTTCCCAGCATCCTGCCCTGGAATGGGTTATTCTTTTTAACTTTTGCCAGTCTGTCAGGTGTAAAGTGATACCCCTTGGTACCCTTAGCAACACGTGTTTCTAAGTCTTCAATGTATTAATAACACCATACTCCTTTCCAGGCCCTAACTCAAATTTCTAACCCCTTTCTGAGACCCTTAAACACATCTCCTAAACCCAGCCTGAGCCCTGACCAGTGATCTTTGTACTCCAATTTTCATCTCATCCCATTACAGGCTCACACCTGTAATCCCAACACTTTGGGAGGCTGAGGTGGGAGGATCACCTGAGGCCAGGCGTTCCAGACCAGCCTGGGCATGAGACCTCGTCTCTAAAAAAATAAAATAAAATAAGAAAATTAGCAGAGCTTGGTGGACTGCACCTGTAGTCCCAATTATTTGTGAGGCCGAGGCGGGAGGGTCACTGGAGCCCAGGAGTTCCAGGTTGCAATGAGCTATGATCCCGCCACTGCACTACAGTTTGGGCGAGAGAGGGAGACTTCGTCACTTAAAAATAAAAAGGAACTTTAGTAGTCTGCTTTCAGTTGAGCCCTGAAAACCAGGAGCTCAGCACCTTTCTGTTTCTTTGCAGATCCCCTCTATCCTTCCACCCTCCCTCCGATCCAACTGACCCCTCCGATCCATCCCTCTTAGAGGCTCATCCCTCACTTCCATATCCTTCCAATGCATCTCCTGTCATTTACCTCTAAATAGGGCAGCCCCCATTCCTCCCAACGCAGGGGCCCCCCAGGCAGGCTCCTAGTGGCCAGCGCAAGTGAGTGGGGGAGGGGCCAGGTCGCCTGAGGCGGGGGCTAAGTTTAGGCACGCTGGGGGGAGGGGGCCTCCCCGCAGCTGTTCTGGCCCATCTGGCCCCTGAGTGACAGCGCTGCCTGGGCCCGAGGCTGGGGGAGGGGGACCTCCCTGCTCCTGGGCCCCAAAGTGCTGGCTCAGAGGAGAAGGGACCCCAGGCTCCCTCCAGGTTCTGCCTAGACTGCCCCTCGGCCCCCTAGCCCCAGCCTGCAGCACTGGGGAAATCAGACCAATAATAAACATGCTCCAGATGTGCGGGAGCTAAGGGTGAGTATGGACCGCGTTGCGCCGACCTCAGCCCCAGCCCAGCCCGTCCCGCAAGCCCACCTTTACTCCCCATCTCGGCTCCGAGTGAGAGGCTGGGACACCGCTGCTTCTCAGGGATTTTGCCCACTTCAGTAGAACCCGGAGGACAAGAGCAGAGAGGCGGGGCCCCTTTGGACTCAGCCAATGGCTGTCCATAGAGGTGGGGACAATTCCAAAAATGGAACCGTCTTGTAAACAGCCAAAAGTAATAGTGTCTTTAACCACTCCATAGCTGTTCTGGAGGCGGAGCATATTTTAAAGTAAGGCTGGGTCAATTTTACAACTGGCCAATAGATGTGGTCAGAAGAAAGAGGGTTTCTGTTTGTTTTTGAGACGGAGTTTCGCCCTTGTTGCCCAGGCTGGAGTGCAGTGGCGTGATCTCGGCTCACCGCAACTTCCGCCTCCCGGGTTCATGCGATTCTCCTGCCTCAGCCTCCCGAGTAGCTGGGATTACAGACATGCGCCACCATACTTGGCTAATTTTGTATTTTTAGTGGAGACGGGGTTTCTCCATGTTGGTCAGGCTGGTCTCGAACTCCCGACCTCAGGTGATCCACCCGCCTCGGTCTCCCAAAGTGCTGGGATTACAAGCATGAGCCACCGCACCCGGCTGTTCGTTTTTTCAAATAGAGGTGGAGTCTCCCTGTGTTGCCCAGGCTGGTCTTGCACTCCTGGCTTCAAGAGATCCTCCCGCCTCGGCTTCCCAAAGTGTTAGGATTACAGGCATGAGCCACTGTGCCCGGCCAAAAAGAAGGGTTTTTAAAAAGCACACAGTTTAGTTATAAATATTTTATGGTCACATCTAAATACGGAGAGAACTGTATTTCTTCAGGGATTTGGCCTGTCCAAAATCAGCCACTAGGAGGAGCACTCCAGAAGAGGGAGAATTATTTTATTTTTATTTTTTGAAACGGTGTCTCACTCTGTCACCCAGGCTGGAGTGCAGTGGCACAATCTTGGCTCACTGCAACCTCCTCCTTCCTGGTTCAAGCGATTCTCCTGCCTCAGCCTCCCTAGTAGAGGCGGGATTTCACCATGTTGGCCAGGCTGATCTCAAACTCCTCACCTCAAGTGATACGCCCACCTCAGGCTCCTAAAGTGCTGGGATTACAGGCGTGAGCCAACTTGCCTAACCGGGGAAATTTTTTAAAACGGCGGAGTTTATCACATCTAGCCAATAGCAATACCTCCTCCCTTCTCCACTATCTGCTGTTCCTTTCGAGATTTGTCCCTTTAATTCAAAATCCTCTCACCCTTTGCCTCCTGTAGTCCAATGCAGCATGTTCATACATGTTGCTTACCTAGAAGGGGTGGCTCCACCGTGAATTCTGATTGGTCCGTGCTATCGAGACACTGTCCTTTTATTGGCTCTCGCTCCAGTGGCCCCCACTGCTTTTCTTCCTCTTCCAGCAAGGGCTCTTCAGGCCCAGAGTTCGAATCTTGCGATCGGGATGGGGATGGAGTTCCTGCCTGGGGTGTCCTAGAGCCCGGACTGAGCTGGGGAGTCAAGACCTCGGGCGGTGAGGGCTGAGCAAGTCGGAGTCGTAGGTCCAGTTCTGGCATGGTAGAAAGAGAAGGCTGTGAGCTTTCTTTCTGGAAGTGCCCTGAGAAGAAACCACCCACCCCTCTTGACTTCGGTCCCAGCACCTTGGACATCTCACCTTCCCTAGCTTCTCCTGCCTCCAGTCCGTCAGGTTCTTCGGGTTCTTCGTCTTCTAGCGGGGTTGAGCTGCTGGTGGAAGAGTCCTCCCCGGATCCCACTTCCCGGGCGGCCACCCAGCCCAGCTGGTCCAACCGAAGCCTCAGGTCTTCCAGAGGGCGCTCGGATGGAGGGGCGGTGTCAGGGTCACCCCGGCGTCCAGGCTCCGGGGATTGGCTCAGGCTGGGAATGCTCTCCAAGCTGTCGCCCAGGCTGGGGTGAGGGTGCTGGTCTCGTGGTTCCGAGACTGAGCGGCCCTGGGGGCGGGGGCGGCGGGCAGTTGAATCCCTGCGACCTCCAGAACCCACTACACCATCGAAGGCGATGTAGGAGAAGGTCAGCTCCCGGGGGGTGCCCCAGTCCTGCGACGTAGTCTCCTCCTCGTCGTCCTCTGAGAATTCTCGGGCTGTGTGCAGCTCCCGAAAATCAGAGTCGTCGTTCCCTCCTGCAGCGGGTAAGGGAGAATCTTGTTTCGCTCAGCAGGCCCCTGGGCTGCCCACCCCTGAACCCCTTCACATGCTCTCCTCCACTTACCTTCTGTGGAATCAGGGGTTGATGAGGCTGTAGACGGAGCTTCTTCTGCGAGAGGGAAAGAATCGAAGACTCTTAGAAGCTTAGACTGTCCGAATCACAGAAGTGTGCCAGTCCTGGAATCTTAGAATATTTGAATCACGGGACTTTTAGAACATTCTGCACACAGACTGTAAAACCTAGCATCACTGCCTGATGAAGCTCAGAGACTTAGAAGTTCAAATCCGGGAATCTTAGAGTCTTCAAAGTAGGAATCTTAGGTTTCAATTGACTCATTCGTTCAACAACCATTTATTGAGCACCACTATGTGCCAGGCACTGTTCTAGTCCTGGGGCTACAGCTGTGAACAAAACAGACAAAATCCCTGCCCTCCTAGAGCTGACACTCTTTGGGAGAGACAGACAATAAACAAGTGAATAGATGATGTCAGGTGCAGATGAGCCTACGGCACAATGAAAGAAAGGTAGAGGAAGATACAGTGAAGAAAGTGAAGCTGTTTCTCATAGGGTGGTCAGGAAGGCTTCTCTGATAAGACGACGTTTGAGCAGAGATCTGAAGGAAGTGAGGAAGCCCTGCAGATGTTCAGGGAAGTCTTCCAGGTAGAGAAGGAAGTCAATACAAAGGCCCTGAATCAGGCATCATGCCTGGCATCTTTGAGAAACAGAGGGGTGTGAAGATGTGATTCGAGAGGAGTGAATGAGGAGGAGAGGGGTGGGAGGTGAGGGCAGAGAGGTAAGTGGGGTGGAGAGAGACAGATGAGATGGTCCTCCCTTTGTAAGTCTAAGTAAGGAGAAGATCTTAGCATGTTGAGATGATACTCGAAAATGCTGAAATCACCAATTCTTAGAATTTTGGCATCTGGACACCCAAGACATGGAAGTGGCTAGATCTATGGGTGCTGAAATTCCCAGCTGTCCGAACCCCCATGTGTGGGACAGAGAACGGTAGACATGAACTGTTAGAGCTGTGAGCTCAGAGACGGTGAGGATCAGGCCAGGCGTTTTCAGCTGGGAATCCAGCCCCTCAGAGCTAGTTCAGCGCTTTGCACATAGATGATGCTCAATGCGGTTTGGAAATTGAAATCTGACGCCCTGTGCCCTCACCTCGTTTCCTCAGCTGGCGAATGGGAGGCCTGGAGTGGTGCGAGTCTTCCCCAGGATTACCATTAATCAGTGGTAAACCCAGCTGAGGACCCATCAGTCCTTGCCCCCAACCCACCGATGGCTATTTTCTCGGGACAGGGGGTTGGACAGTTTGGGCGAGGTCGGGGCTGCCTCTTGGGCAGAAAACGAGGGTGGGATGAGAAGACGAGCGATGGGGAGTCAGACCCCTGTTTTCCATCCTGGCTTTACCCTCCGTTCAATCCCTCCCCGCCAGCTGCGGCCAGCACCAGAGGCAGGGGACAGCTCCCCGCGCACATCCTCGTTCCCGGGCGGGGCCGGGCGGTACGTCCCAGAGCGCAGCGCGCCCCTCGCCTGCCGTCTCAGTGACCCCCACCTCCGCCCTGTTTCGTCCAGGTCCTCCGGGTCAGGCTGCCCCCGTCACCGCCAGAGCGGGGGGGAGGGGAGAGCTTCCTTTGTCTCCTTTGCCTCCTCCCCCCAGTCCCGGCTCTCCCGCGGGGAAGCGCGGAGGGGACACCAGGGAGTACCCCACCCGGACCTCTGGGGCCCACACCAGGCCCAAGCCTCCCTCTACTCACTGCAGTGGGCGAAGACCGGCAGGACCTGCCCCATGGCCCCCCTCGGGCCTGCATCGGGACCCCCGCCCACTCCGGCTGCGCCGCCCTGGGCCCGGGGTCGCAGGCGCTCATCTCCGCCGCGCCCACGACGCCGCTGCCATCCTCGCCGCCTTCTCCTCCCGGGCTGCTCCAGCCGCCGCCGCTGCCGCCGCCGCCGCCCTGTGCTCGGCTCGGCGGGGGCGGGCGGGGCCGCGGTGGGGAAGGCACTGCAGAGCGCCGCCGGGGGCGTGGCCAGAGGAGGGGAGGGGCGGGGCCAGAGGGAGGGCGAGGGGCGGGGAAACGCCGAGGAGCAGACAGAGGGGTGTGGCCTACTTACTAAAGGGGCGGGGCCACGACGGTGGGCTACTGGATCAGGAAGGAGTGAAAAGAGGCCTGAAGGGCGGGGCCTAGACCGCAGAGGACGCAGCCTTTAGGGGAAGAGGGGCGGAGGCCTGGAGTTGGAAGAGGGACCTGGGAGAGGATGGTGAAGGAGCCTCGGCAGAGGGGATGGGAGGGTGGATCCCTGCGTGGGTTGGGGCGGAGCTAGGGGTGCCATTGAGGAGAGGGTGGAAAGATTCTAATGCTCTGAGGTAGGGTAGGAGCCTAGATTTGCAGAGGGAGCGAGAAAGGGGGCCAAAAGAAACGATTCAGAAACTTTTGAAGCACGCGTAGGAGCACAAACATGGGCGGGCTAAAGCAACTGGGAATTATTCAGATATGACTAGGTGGGGTCGGAACTCCAGGCGATGCCAGGTCTGCGAAAATTAGACGGGTCTGGAGCTGTGTGCTTGAATCCTGGATGGGTGGCGCCCGGAAGAGAAAATAACCAAAGCCCCAGAGAGGAGGGGCTAAAAAAAGTAAAGAAAAAACAAATATATATATATATATATATATATAGCTTTTTGAGACAGGGTCTCGCTCTGCCGCCTAGGCTGGATGGAGTGGAATGCTGCGATCACGGCCTCGACCTCCCGGGCTCAGGTGATCCTCCCACCTAAGCCATCCGAGTAGCTGGTATCACAGGCGCGTTCCACCACGACCGGCTAAATTTTAATTTTTGTAGAGACGGGATCTCGCTATGTTTCCCAGGCTGGTTTCAAACTCCTGGACCTAAGCGATCCGCCTGCCTCGGCCTCCCTAAGTGATGGGGCTACAGGCATGAGCCACGCGCCCCAAGTATGGTATTTACAGGTTTTGAGGCTGTGGACTGTACCACTGAGGTGGGAGGAGCCTGGACTGCGTGCTGTGTTGAGAACACAGATTCTAGAGTTAATTTCCCTGGAACACTGGTTACTTCTGTGATTCCGTTTCTTCTTCCATCTGTAAACTGGAGATGATGATGTATAACTGTGACACATGATGAGTGCTACGTAATAGTTTGCTACTCGTACGGTATTATCTTTTTTTTTTTTTTTTCCTAATCCAGATCCCAAACCCCGCTTTGTAGGTGCAGGAGAGGAGACCCAGAAGTGAAATTCCTTCTAATAACCCGCCTAAAGTGCAGGTCAAAGGACAGGAAGGAGATTTAGGTGGTTTAAAATCTCACAGCAGAGGGGATTAATGGAGGGGGGCGGGCAGGTGTACAGGGTGGAGCCCTCCTGATCCCAGGGCTGAAGGATGGCGGCCCTGACCCGTCAGCTGCAGAGTCTCCTCTGGACCGCTTGCAAGAAAAAAGAGAGGGAGAAGGAAGCGAAGGAGGAAGAAGAGGAGGAGGCGGGGCGCAGGGCCCCCGATGGGCCTGGGTCTCTGCTGACAGCGCCGCGGCGCGCCCAGCGGCCGCACGGGGGTGCCGCGGCGTCGTGGGGCCTGCGCTTTGGGGCAAGCGCAGCGCAGGGCTGGCGCGCGCGCATGGAGGACGCTCACTGCACTTGGCTTTCGTTACCTGGTCTGCCCCCGGGCTGGGCCTTCTTTGCCGTCCTCGACGGCCACGGTGGGGCTCGAGCTGCCCGCTTCGGTGCAAGCCACTTGCCAGGCCATGTGCTCGAGGAGCTGGGCCCGGAGCCTAGCGAGCCCGAGGGCGTGCGCCAGGCGCTGCGCCGAGCCTTCTTGAGCGCCGACGAGCGCCTGCGCTCCCTCTGGCCCCGCGTGGAAACGGGCGGCTCCACGGCCGTGGCATTGCTGGTCTCCCCGCGGTTCCTGTACCTGGCGCACTGCGGTGACTCCCGCGCCGTGCTGAGCCGCGCCGGCGCCGTGGCCTTCAGCACCGAGGACCACCGGCCCCTTAGACCTCGGGAACGCGAGCGCATCCACGCCGCGGGCGGCACCATCCGCCGCCGGCGCGTCGAGGGCTCTTTGGCGGTGTCGCGAGCGTTGGGCGACTTTGCCTACAAGCAGGCTCCGGGGAGGCCCCCCGAGCTACAGCTCGTTTCTGCGGAGCCTGAGGTGGCCGCACTGGTACGCCAGGCGGAGGACGAGTTCATGCTCCTGGCCTCTGATGGCGTCTGGGACACTATGTCTGGTGCTGCCCTGGCGGGACTGGTGGCTTCGCGTCTCCGCCTGGGCCTGGCCCCTGAGCTTCTTTGCGCGCAGCTGTTGGACACGTGTCTGTGCAAGGTCCTGGGGGTGGGGCGTGGTATCTTTGAGGCTTGGTGCCTCAGAGGGAGAGAGCCTCGGGATTTGGGGGAGGAGGGCTTTGATGGAGAGGCAGGAGCAAAGCTAGAGAAGGAGGGGGTGGGTCTCAAGCGAAGGGCGTGGCCTGAAGTGGGCAGGGCCAAAATACGGGGTGCGGAACCTGAGGGATGCTTTGAGGCACCGGCCCAGAGGTAGTGGAAAGGATTCAAGAGGAAGGGCGTGGTCTTTTGGAATGGAGCGGTTCTAGGTCGTAGGAGCCGGGCCTGAAATATGATTAGTACTGGAAGGTGAAAGAGCAGGTAAACATCAGAGCGGGAGGAGCTGTAGGTAAAGGGCACCGTTCTCTCAGTAAGGAGGGCCTGGGATGGGACATGGTTTGGTCCCAGTAGGACAGGACTGGCAGATGGGTGGAACGAGACAAATGGGCATAACCAGATTGAAGTTGGGGACTTGAACCTAGGGATTGCTGGGAAGCTCGGCCTTCGGCTCTCCCCCATCTGTCTCCGTTTTCTCCACCGGCTTCAGGGCAGCCTGGACAACATGACCTGCATCCTGGTCTGCTTCACGGGGGCTCCTAGGCCTTCTGAGGAGGCGATCCGGAGGGAGCTAGCACTGGACGCAGCCTTGGGCCGTAGAATCGCTGGTGAGCAGGCTCCGGGGGCCCAGCTGGAGGGGTGGTTGGCCAGTGAGGGCTCTTCCATAACTTTTTTTTTTTTTTTTTTTGGGATGGAATCTCGCTCTGTCGCCCAGGCTGGAGTGCAGTGGCACGATCTCGGTTCACTGCAGTCTCCGTCTTCCCAGGTTCAAGCAATTCTCTGGCCTCAGCCTCCAAGTAGCTGGAATTACAGGCATGCACCACCACACCCAGCTAATTTTTGTATTTTGAGTAGAGATGGGGTTTCACTATGTTGTCCAGGCTGGGTCTTGAACTCCTGGCCTCAAGTGATCCACCCGCCTCGGTCTCCCAAAGTGCTGGGATACAGGTGTGCACCACTGTGCCCAGCCTAACTCTTAACTCTTTCTCAGAACTGTGTGCCTCTGCTCAGGAGATCCCCAGCCTGAACACAGTTTTCAGGAGTCTGGCCTTAGAGGACATCCCAGATTTACCTCCTGGGGGAGGGCTGGACTGCAAGTAAGTTGTGGTGAGGAAGGGTGGGGTGGAATGGGGGTGGGGTGGGAGGAGGAAGGTCCCCTCCTGAGGGCCTTCCTGTGCTCTCCAGGGCCAGTGTCATCGCTGAAGCTTATTCTAAGTTCTGCCAGATCTCAGAAGAGTGCAGAGAGGTAAGAATCTGTGTTCTCCGATGTTTCTCTTAGGAGAGGAGCCCTCCTACCCCTCTTAGTGACAGGGATATTGAAGCCAGTGAGAATAAGAGATTTGCCTGATATATTTTCTTCCTCTTTTCTCTTCTTTTCTCTTTCCTTTCTTTCCTTCCTTCCTTCCTTTTCTCTCTCTTTTTTTTAAATGAAACCTTGCTCTGTCATCCAGGATGGAGTGCAGTGGCACAATCTTGGCTCACTGCAACCTCCACCTCCTAAGTTCAAGTGATTTTCCTGCCTTAGCTTCCTGAGTAGCTGGGATTACAGGCGCACGCCACCATGCCCAGCTGCTTTTTGGATTTTTAGTAGAGACAGGGTTTCACCATGTTGATCAGGCTGGCCTTTAACTCCTGACTTTGTGATCCGCCCGCCTCGGCCTCCCAAAGTGCTGGGATTACAGGCATGAGCCACTGCGCCCGGCTTTTCTCTTCTTCTTTTTTTTGAGACAGAGTCTTGCAATGTTGCCCAGGCTGGTCTCAAACTCCTGGGTTCAAGGGATCCTCCTGCCTTGGCCTCGCAGTGCTGAGATTACACGGCAACCCAGCCAGCTTGCTATATTAATACATTCCAACTCCTGGCCTGAAGCATTGTGCAAGGCATGATGAGGGACACACAGATGCAGAGAAGATACTGTGATTCCCCTCCAAGAAATGTGGGCCCTGCAATGCCCACATTGCCCCGTCATCCTAAGTGCCTCCCACATCCAAGAATAATGTGGAAACATTCAGGGAATGCCAATGACTAATTCTAAGGCCTGGATGCACAGCAGATACCATCAGGACATATACGAGTATGGTCCAGGTCTTAGACGAGAGAAGCTGTAATGGGACCCAGATAGCTAAGGAGATTTTGGAGATATCCAAAGAGGTGGTGGTGGAGGAAAAGGGCATGGAGTGGGATCATGTGAGGAAGCTGGGTTTAGAGCCCCGAGGCCTTTTTTTTTTTTTTTTTTGAGATGGAGTTTTGCTCTTGTTGAACACACTGGAGTCCAATGGTGCAATCTGCAACCTCCACCTCTTGGGTTCATTTGATTCTCTTGCCTCAGCCTCCCAAGTAGCTGGAATTACAGGCACGTGCCACCATGCTTGGCTAATTTTGTATTTTTAGAAGAGACTAGGTTTCACCATGTTGGCCAGGCTGGTCTCAAAACTCCTGACCTCAGGTGATTCACCAGCCTCGGCCTCCCATAGTGCTGGGATTACAAGTGTAAGCCACCAGGGCCTGGCTGAGCCCCAAGGCCTTTGCATGGCAGAGAAGGGAGTTTGATTATTATCATGTGGATGAGGGAGGATTGCTGATAATTTCTCAGTAGCTGAAGGAGGTATTCGTCAGTTTTCTTTGAGTTGTGAGCAATGGCCACGGAAGCCCAACTCAAGCTCGGAAAGCAAAACAGGGAATTTACTGGGCCATGTAATTGAAAGTATTCAAAGCCTTAAGGCATGGCTGCATCCAGTTGACAGATGTGTCATCATGCATGGGCTCTTCTTTTTATTTTCTTCGAGTTGGATTCATACTCTTTCAGGGTCTTCTCTTGAGGTAGCAGAGACTTGCAGCTCCAGGCTCACACCCCAGCAACCTAACCTCCTCAGTGGGGAGAGTTTGCCAATTTCCCGGGAGTTGCAGCAGTGGTCCTTCGGAGCTGGTTCTCATTGGCCACACCAGGTCACATGCCTGACCAGTCACTCTGTCTCTGATTGGCCAGGTTGGGGCTTGGGGTCCACTCCACTCAAACCTTAATGGATTGTGAGATGGGGAATGGCGGTCCCTCAAAGGAAAGGGAAGACAGGATTTCCAATTACCTTCTCCCACATTTTGTGTTACAGAAGGGGCAGGATGGGGCTGGGAAGCCCACCGCCACCGATTTGGGCTCTGCCTTGGACATGGAGGCCTGACAGCTGTTGTCCTTTAGGGATCCTTTGCTCCACTGGGGCCTCAACAGAACTAAAGAAGAAAACGGACCCCTTCCCCAGCCACATGTACCAGCGGAAGGAAGGCAGGCCAATGTAGGAACTCAACATGCTTATTTCTCCTTCTCTTACTTCCCTCTCACAGATAAGTCTTACGAGAGGGGAAATTCCACCATCACCCAGACTAAAAAGAAAAAAGCCCCAAACGAAAAAAAAAAGCAGCAAAAACCCCCCAACCAAATGTTTTTGAAATAGTCAGAGCTGAACAGATTTCTGAGAGATCACCCAGTCCAATAACCTCTTTCCTTCTTATTATTCATCTGTTTTTGAGGGGAAGTAGTTTTGATTATTAAAATGTATTTACATAAGTGATTCCAAATACCTTTTCTTGTAAACAAACAAACAAACAAATGTGATTTGCCTAGTCTGTTAACAAATACGTTATTGGGCACCTGCTGTGTGCCAGGCCTCAGCCTCACAGCCATGAATCAGGCTGACCCACCAGGATCCTTGCCCCACTGGGGCTGACCTCCTCGTCAAGAGACACAGCAAACAAGGGAATCAATAAATCAAGTCGTCTCACCAGGCGCAGTGGCTCACACCTGTAATCTCAGCACTTGGGGAGGCTGAAGTGGGAGGATCACTTGAGCCCAAGAGTTCGAAACCAGCCTGGGCAACATAGCAAGACCCAATCTGTAATTAGTAATAAAAAAATAAAATAAAGTCATCTTGAAGACTGACGAGCGCCACGAAGAAACTAAAACAGGAGGATGTGGTGAGAAAATGACTAGGGAACCTACTTTGGTTGTTTGGTTTTTTTTTTAATTTTTAATTTGTTTAATTCACATAGTTTTGAATAAGTAATAAATTCACTTGGTTTAAAATGCAAAGAGTGCAAGATGACATACAATGAAGTCTTTCTCACCGGGTGCGGTGGCTCACGCCTGTAATCCCAGCACTTTGGGAGGCCGAGGCGGGTGGATCACGAGGTCAAGAGATCGAGACCATCCTGGTCAATGTGGTGAAACCCCGTCTCTACTAAAAATACAAAAATTAGAGGGGCGTGGTGGCGTGCGCCTGTAGTCCCAGCTACTCGGGAGGCTGAGGCAGGAGAATTGCTTGAACCCAGGAGGCGGAGGTTGTGGTGAGCCGAGATCGCGCCATTGCACTCCAGCCTGGGTAACGAGAGCGAAACTCCGTCTCAAAAAAAAAAAAAAAAAAAAAAACAATGAAGTCTTTCTCCATCGCCCTCACACTTCAGCCACTCAGTTTTCCATGGTGGGGGAGATGGCTTTTGAAACAGCAGGATCAGGGAAGGTCTCTGAGGAGGAGACAACTGACCAGAAACCTGACAGAGAAGAGTCAGCTCTGCAAATACCCCGACAAGTGTTCTAAGGCAGAGGGAATAGCCAGTGTGAAGATTTAGAAGCAGGATACAATTTGGCCATTTTTTTTTTTTTTTTGAGACAGAGTTTTCACTCTTGTTGCCCAGGCTGGAGTGCAGTGGTGCGATCTTGGCTCACTGCAACCTTCACCTAGCGGGTTCAAGTGATTCTTCTGCCTCAGCCTCCCAAGTAACTGGGATTACAGGCATGAGCCACCACGCCTGGCTGATTTTTTATATTTTTAGTAAACATGGGGTTTCACCATGTTGATCAGGCTGGTCTCGAACTCTTGTTCTCAAGAAATCCACCCGCTTCTGCCTCCCAGTGTTGGGATTACAGGCATGAGCCACTGCACCCAGCCTTCTCAAGCTAGTCTCAAAGTTTTGGGCTCAAGTGATTCTCCTGCCTCAGCCTCCCAAAGTGCTGGGATTACAGGTATGAGCCACTGTGCCAGGCCTCCCCTGTCCTCTTAATGGACATTCAAGCTATTTCCAATTTCTTGCTCTCACATTACTGCTGCCATAAAGATCCTTATGTACATATGTAAGAGTTCTCTAACGCGGGGGTCTTGCTACCTGTTTTGTACAGCATTTAAGCTAAGAAGTTTTCTTACTTTTTTTTTTGAAGACGGGGTTTCACCATGTTGGTCAGGCTGGTCTTGAACTCCCCACCTCCGGTGATCCGCCCGCCTTGGCCTCCAAAGTGCTTGGATTACAGGCGTGAGCCACCGAGCCTGGCCCTACTTTTTTTTTTTTTTTTTAAAGACAGGGTTTCACCATATTGGTCAGGCTGGTCTCGAACTCCTGACCTCAAGTGATCCGCCCGCCTCAGCCTCCCAGAGCTGGGATTACAGGCGTGAGCCACTGCGCCCGGCTGTTTTTTTATATTTTTAAAGGATTGTAAGAAAAAACAAAACAAAACAAAACAAAAACCAAGTGTGTGTAAACCAGACCCTATTGTCTAGCATATCTGAAAGATTTTGTATTTAGACTTTTACAGAAAAAGTTTCTTAGCTGGGTGTGGTGACTCACACCTCCAATCCCAGCACTTTGGGAAGCCAAGCCAGACGGATCACTTTAGCTCAGGAATTTGAGACCAGCCTGGGTAGCATAGTGAAACCCTGCCTCTACAAAACTCAGCGGGGCATAGCGGTGTGCGACTATAGTCCCAGCTACTCAGTGGGCTGAGGTTGGAGGATGGCATGAGCCCTAGTTATGTCACTGTGTTCGGCCCAGGCAACAAAGAGAGATCCTGTCTCAAGCAAACAAACAAAAAACCACATTTGCTGACTGTTGCTATACTGTAGGTGGCACCCAGAAATGCCACCCCTCCTATTTCACAGATGGGAAATCTGAGACCCAGAGAGGAGAAAGCAGTTACCCAAGGTCACACAGAACTGGGGTTCTCATTCAACTGGATAAAAGTTTGTTGAGCTGCTGCTCTTCAGGGCTTGGCTGGGGTGAGTGAAGTCCAGAACTTGATTAAGTCCACTGGGTTCAATGGCTCACGCTTGTAATCCTAGCACTTTGGGAGACTGAGGCAGGCAGATCACCTGAGGTCATAGGTTTGAGACCAGCTTGGCCAACATGGTGACACCCCATTTTGCCTGTAATCCTAGCTAGTCAGGAGGCTGAGGCAGGAGAATCGCTTGAACCCAGGAGGGAGAGGTTGCAGTGAGCCAAGATCGCACCACTGCACTCCAGCCTGGGTGACAGAGGGAGACTATGTGTCAAAAAAAAAAAAAGAAAGAAAGAAATTGATTAAGTCTACCCTTTCACCTAGACAACTCAGCCTGAGGAGACTCACTGCGAAACAATGGTAACCTCCGGGATCAGGGTTCAAGATCTCCCAGAGTTGGGTGGAGAAGGGGAGGGGAATTAACGTCAGAGCTTGGCCTGGAAGGACCGAAGCCTGCCCAGGTGAAGGAGGTTAGGGCAACATCTGGACACAGGACTCGGCTTGAGCAGAGGCTGGAAAGGTGGATTCTCTCACCTAGTCAGCTGGTCCTGACAATTGTTAGTTTTACACTCAGACCTAGGTGGCTTTCCGTGTTCTGGGGGCTCAGGCAAGAGGGCCATAGGCCAGATTCTTTTCCTGTTTCCAGGCCTCAGTTTACCCATGTGCAAACGTGGAACTAACTGGTTTCCCAGGGCTCGGGCACCCCACCCGGGCCAGGTGGCGCTCTACCCAAGGGGGTGCGACCACGCCAGTGACGTCACTCGGGGCGGGGCCGGCCAGACCCGCTGCGGAAGCCTCGGAGGGTGACCGGGCTCCGCCCGGAGCCGGCGTGTGGGGGCGGGGGCTCCTGGGAGGGTCTGCTCACCTCCGGGTCCTCCTGACGGGTGGGATGATCCTGCTGTCCTCCGCAGGACAAACTGAGTCAGAGCGGGGCGTGCGTGGGTCGGGGGCTTTACACACCGAAGAACCAAGCGTCTTCTGCCCACCCAGGACGAATGCCAAGCCCCCCACTCCAGCACTCCCCGCCGGTTCCCACTTCCACCTCCACCCTACCCCCGACCCTGCGGCTGTGAGTCAGCGGCCGACCGCGCCCCCTTGGCCCACTTCCTCCTCACCTTCCCGGGGCGGGAGGGGTGGGGCGAGAGGGGTGGAGCCCTACTCCCTCCACCTCCCGCTAGTCCCTTAGTAACCCCTCCGAAACTGACAGGAGAGAGACGCTGGGGAGGGGCGGGGTTCCAAAGATGGAATTTCAAGGAGAAAATGTGGGACCACTTGCTTAGCAGGAGGGTCCTCCTCGCCCCCCAAAATTGAGCGGAGTACGAGATGGAGAAATCGTTGGGGAGAGAAATCGTGCCCCTTCCGAGTGTCGAGACGCTCCTGAGAATTCCCATCGTGGGAGAGAACTAGGGAGCAAGGGAGGTCCCCTTCCCCTCCACCGAGCTTGCCCCTCCATGTGGGGGTGACTCCCAGGGTGCACCCCTAGGCTACAACGTCGGGGACTAGAGCGAGATCGCGGAAGCCGAGGGTGCCAAGTTGCCCTTTTAAGCGCTCTCCACCCCCTCGCCTGGAGGCGAGCGCGGCCCCTTTAAGGCGCGGGGCATTGTGGGTGCTGGGAGTGGAATTTTGGAACGAAATGTAACGAAGAAAAGTGCAGTAGTAAGAGTAACACTGTAGCCGCCGCCGGCACTGGGGGCGCGCTCGGAAGGGGACGCCGCACCCCCTTTCTGCCGCAGAGACTTCTCCTCAGGCCGCCTCAGGGAAGCGGTGCCCGGAGACCCGCCCCGGCCCGGTCCACGTTCTGCCCAGGAAGCCGGACTCTATGGGGCGGGACCCTGGGGGAGCTTGAGCCGAGCCCGGAGCCAGACCTGAACCCCTAAACCTCCGGCCAGGGGCGCCCCGGGAGCAGCCAGCCCGTGGGCGCACCGCCCGCCCGCCGAGCAGCCATGAGGTGAGCCGGACCTGCCCCCCGACCTGTCCCCGCCGGGCGGGCTCCGCGCCCCGCCTTTGTCCCCCTCCCCCACAGCTCGCTCCGGGCTGGAATTTGGGGACAGATCCTTGGGAGCCTCGGATTTGGGCTGAATCCTCTTGGACGAGCTCCAGAACCATCGATCACTTCTTCACGACTCGGGGGGTGGTGGCGGTGAGGTTCTCCTGGGAGTCCTCAGATTTGGGGGCACTCGGAGGACTCCCAAATTGTTAAATACTTTTTTTCAGAGGACCTCAAAGTTGGCAGCGCCTTCCCGCAGGGATGCCAGGATTGAGGCAGGGCTCAGACTCTCCTCCCCCTCCCCCCAAACTTCAGCTCGAGGTCCGGGAAGGATTGTGGGGGTCCGGTTTGAGATACCATGGGACTTGGAAGAGAGACTGAGACTCAGACCCTGGGTGTGCGAGGCCCCCGTTTACGTGGTGCTGGAAAAAGTCTCCCCAAGTGGGACCGCGCTCCTTAACTTAGGGGGTACTTCTTAATCCCCTGAATTCTGGGGGGCACTTAGGTCTTCCTGTGGAGGAGGCTCGTGTGAACCGATCCAGGGACCCAGACGCAGCCTCCGGAGTCTGGTGGGACTCCCCGTCGCCCCGCACACAATCTGCTTAGTCGGCCGTGCCTAGGACGGAGCGGGCGCTCGAAGCAGAGGGCGGCTCCCGGCTCAGGGCCAGAAGGGCGGCCCCGCTCCCCAACCTGCGCAGCCCTGGGGAGGGAGGGGGCGCGGCAGCTGGGGGAAGGGGCCTTTGTCTTCCTGACTCACCTGTCGAGACAGCTGGTGTGGGGGGCGGGCACCGATCGCTGTGGCCGGCTGCTTTCCCCACCGCGGTTCCTCCCCCTTTGCTCACCGCACCCCCATCCATCCGGAGCCTTGGGGTTGGAGGAGGGGGAGCTGGAAAGCTTCAAGGTCATAGCCCTCTTCCCCAGGGACCCAGGCTTCCCAGATAATTCCAGCTATCTTCCCAGGAATTTAATCCTGGGGGTGGCGGCCCCAGGGACCCAGGGATTTGGTCTGATTTGTTCTGGCTGGGGCCTCCCCCGAAGTCCTGGGCTCACCTAAGGGCGGTGCCAGTGCTGGCAGGGGGACCCAACCATCCCCCCATTTCCCCCTCCTCTGGCCCCCCATAATCTCTCCCAAGGGACCAGAGCCTGACAATACTATCTCCCTTCCTCCACTCTCTCTGGGACTTCCTGCCCCCAAGCCCCCAGCCTGAGCACGGAGGCCCCGGGGGACGGCTGGGGATTAACCCCGTGGTGCCCACATCCTCATTTCCTGCACCCCTGCCCTTTGACATCGGGGTGGCGTGGCATTCCTTTTTATGACCGCTAAAGAATCCCCCTCCACGTTTCTTCCTTCTGACGTGAAAGGCATGGCTGGAAAATTTGGAGCAAGGAGGACACCCACAGATCCCCTCAAGACTTCCTGCCTGTCCACTCCCCATTATAGCTACATCCCTTCCAAGTCCGCCCTGGAGAGGGGTCAGTTTAGGGAGCGACGCTCTCTTCCTTCGCCCTCTTCCTCCGGGACTCTTTTCTCTCCCCTTGCCCCCCAGCCCC